>JASDQU010012903.1:112700-128817 GCA_032191745.1 Picea mariana | reverse complement strand
AGAATTGCTAGAGAAAACAATTTCCGCAGGGAACTCCCCCTTCCAGCTGAATGGTTGTTTTCCTTCCGCCCTCCCCAGGATAGACTCACGCTCTGGTGTTGTGAATGCGTGACAGACAATCCACGCAAGGGGTCACGCAGGTTCAGACGGTTCAGACCCGGGGATGTACCAGCTATCCGCACAAACACAGATACACGCCTCCTCGGTTCAGAGGAGGTACGAGGGTTTTGCTGCAAGAGTCAGACCCCTTCCCTTCTGGCAGTCCCTGAGTTCTATGGAGGAGGAACCCCCAACATGGCTCATCTCACCCTTTTATTGCATGGCCAGGGTTGACACTTGTCACCCATGTGACTGCACGTGTTTCTGCAACGTGCGTGCCTCCCACCATTTGGAAATCACATGTCCTTCCAAAAAAGGACTTAGGTTACAACATATAATGCACTTCTCTTTTGGAATAATATTAAAATATTATTCCCAAGGCTTAAGCCCTCTAGGCTCAACACTTAGCCCCCTTTTCCCACCTCCAGCCCCTAATTCCTTGCCTACTCTGTGGATGCTCAGTCCCCCTTCACTCATTCATCGTGGTCGGTCTGCACCTGGCGGTGTTTATATTTTATTAATCATTCTGCATACATACAAGTACATCAGCAGGCTCCTGGCCTTCAACACTTAGGCTCCCTGGCCTAACAAACACATAAGTCTACCAGTTATACAAAACTTGGCTCACCAGCCTATAAAACATAATTACAATTCCTTTCAAAACATGGTTTACAACGGGGCTCGGCCTTGGGGACACTACAACATACTTGATTTTTTTTTTGTCTCAGCTTTTGTTGGCTAACAGGATTTGTTTCTCCTAGAGCCAACGTCACATAAAACCACTCCATCGTCTTTGAATTGGGCCTGAATCGCATCTGTAAGTTATCTAAGATGTCAATGATCATGAACATTACAAGGAAGGCACCTTAAACCCCAAGTTTTCGACGACAAAGGAAAATTAACACTTAGCAAAGTATGGAATGTTGAATAACCAACCAATGAAGGCAGGCCATATCTAGAAGAGATGAGCTATTCAAAAAGCTGGGATATATCTAGTTGGCAGCAACAATGAAGTCCAAGACCCAAAATTGATATTCAACTTGTTGTTTTTTACGAATCAAGCATTTGATGATCAAGTTGAAATCTATAAAAGATTGTCAACAAGCTTCATTATTGTACATATTTGCTTTTTTTTTGTCGGCGACTAGCCCAATTGTAATCATTATGGCAAATAATCTCAACTGTGTTTTGTAACCCAGTTTATTTGAATATAGAATATTTGAGTTTTTTTGTATGGTGTTTTCCAATCTCTGGTGTTGTTTTTTTATTTTATTTGGTACTTTTTTTGTGTGTGTCGTTAAACATGGACAAAAAGATTTTCCTTCTGCTGCCCAACACTTCGATTTAAATAAAGGCCACTATGTTCGCTCCTTACATTTTACCTGGAACAATAATTTGTCATATGCCATACTTATGTGACCGGTCCTGCTTTGATTCTTCGGGGTCCCATAAATAGAATGAATTAATGACTCTATTAGAACAAGGCAACTCAAGTGTTTTTTTTTAACATAAACGGATATGGAGCTTTATTTAGATTATGGCAGAGAGGGCTGCCGAACCCTTACAGATCATCTCAGAGATAGCGCTCTGTAATACAGTTCCAGCCAGATTCTTTTACCAAATACAAACCAGAATTACTCCTAGGAGAACAAAATAGCTAAGAGAAGGACTACTACTGACAAGCCGGTATTCTGGGCTGAGGCTCCTTGCAAAATTGAGACGGCTGCTCCGCCCTTAGCGCTTTCCTTTGCTCCCGGTGCTGGTGGCCGCTTCTGCAGAAGCTTCAGAGATCTTGCTGAAAGCTGTGGATAACTCCTCCACTTTCTGCTCCAAGTTGCAGAGGCGCTTGCCTAAGTCGCCCATGAGGTTGGCTGCATCTTTCAAACCGACGTGAATTTCATCAGATAATTCATCTTTGATGTCTTCCATTTCAAATTTCAGAATATCCCACTTTTGCTGGTTGGTGGAGGCCCTTATGCTTTCAAGTTCAGCTCTAACCAGATCGATTCGTTCTTTTGGCGTGAGGGGGGGTTTAGAAGCTGAGTCCATGGCTGATGTGCTTAAGAAGTCGTTGCTCCTCTCTTCCTGCGCGCTGCACGACCTCCATCTTGACTATTGAAGTGTTGGCCGAGCCTCTTTTAACTGCAATGCCCCTGTCTCTGTTGATGATCTTCACGGGTCGAGTAGAAGGCCAAATCTCTGCATAAGGATCCTGTCCGTCCGACTGGGGGAATGAATTGCCGTCCTTTCTGACTGAAGCCAGATCGATGGGAAAGAATTCGATTGAGCAGGTCTGCATTTAGGGGGTCGGGTGATGGGAAGTTGTCCCATTCATGATCAACTGTCCTTTATTTAGCAGGGACCCGAGATTCGCCTCTTTATCTGCGTCTACATTCAGCGTCCTGAGCACATGGTAGATTTTGAATTTCTTCAGCTGTTCCAAAAGAATTAAGATCTTTTTATATAGTTGAGCTAGTCTCATATCCTTAGGCGGATTATGGAGGTTTATGGCATCCACTACCTGCTTTGAGTCCCCTGCAATCATGACTTCTTTAATGCCCAACTTGAGAACTTGATTCAGGCCTTGCCAGAGTGTTAGATATTCGGCCTGGTTGTTAGTGGCAATTCCAAGGCCCCATGCGAAGGAAAGATTGGTTGCACCATTAGGATCGAGAAGAGTTCCTCCGCCCCCTGCCCTACCAGGGTTGCCTTTCGAGGCTCCGTCAAAGAGGAGCCACCAATCGTCTAGAGTCGATCTCCATCTTAGAAATTCTTGTTCCGGCAAACGAATATCCCAATTTCTGGTTTTTGGAGGAATGGGTTGGTTGTTATTCTGGTGAGCTGATTTGAAATTCTTCAGCCAGATTGCTTCTCCCTCGGTTATTGTGGCGGAATTCTGAATGGAGGGATTTGCATTTATAGCTTCAGAGATCATGGTTTTAACTTTGATGGCCACCTGGGCTGGCAGTCTTTTTTCTTCTTTAAAAATCCTGTTGTTTCGCTCTAGCCATATCTTCCAGCAGGTGAATTTTGGAATCCACATCCAAATTGTTTTGAGCAGGTTCTTTTTTGTTAAGTCAAACGGAGTCAGAGAAAGCCAACAGTTGAAGAGCTCCTTGCTCTCAGATGGAAGATTAGTGGCTAAAGGCCCTACTAGGAACCCCCAGACTTCTTTAGAGAAATCACAGTTGAAAAGGAGATGATCGATGGTTTCTTCTGATTTAGTGCACAGGGGGCAACGAGAGGGCCCATTCCAGCCCCTTCTCTTCAAGTTGTCGAAGGTTAGAATGCTGCTGTGTATGAGAGTCCAGGAGAAGAGGTCTACCTTGGGGATAGAGGGGTAGTTCCAAAGGGCTTTCCACGGTCCAGGGTTTGGAGGAACTCAGGGGATGCCCGTGACTATTTTATAACCAGCTGCTGCAGTATAAACCCCTGAGCTTGTTCCCCAACCTCTTTTGTCTTTGCTTTCAGCACTTAGAGGCGATTTCCCTTGAAGTAATTCCAACAAGTTAGAGGCTTCCTCGTTGAGTTCTTCCGGGTAGTTTCCAAGATTCCAGCCTTCCCAGGTGCGCTTGGGATCATTTTTCCAGCGAGATATGTCCCAAAGCGTTCTGCAATTTTTGTTCAATAGCCAGGCCTTGATATGCTCTATTTCTCTTAAGTCCGAGAAGGGTAGCTCTCCGAGAATGGAGTCTTCCCAAATACTAATCTTTGATCCATTTCCTGGAATCCAAGTGAGATGATTGCTAAGGATAGGCGAGGCTCTTTGGCACAAGTGGAAAATGGGCGATTCTGTTCTTGTCATTGTAGGCTTTTCCAAGCATCTGTCTCGATCTCCTGAATAATATTTCTTTCTTAGCATTTGGTTACTCCAGGATCTCTTTCCTGTTATCATGTTCCAGAGCAACTTCCCTCCCATGGCTAGATTGTGGGCAGCCACGTCCCTGATGTTTAATCCTCCTTCCATCTTTGGTTTCTTTATTTTTTCCCACTTTACTAAATGAAGCTTTCTTTCACAGTTTTTGCCTCCCTCCCAAAAAAAATTTCTGAGCAGCTCATCAATTTTATTCGTGATTGTTTTGGGGGCGAGAAGAATCGAGCACTGGTAAATGGGAAGACTAGTGATAACTGAATTCATCAAGACCAATTTGCCTGCTTTATTGAGCCAGTTAACTCCCCAAGCTTGAATCTTAAACTTGAGTTTGTCTACCAAGGGCCTCCAGTGCGCTACTTGAGAGAAGGACTTGAAAATTGGAATGCCAAGATAAATGAAATTATCCCATGCTATGAGTCCTTTCATTTCTAAAACTCTGCTTAGCTGTAGCATGTCCCTGGGGTTGCAGTTCCAGCCGTAGATAGTGCTTTTGTGGTAGTTGATCTCGCTGCCATAGCATCTTTTGGAAGTGTCTAACTCTGTTTTAAGATTTCTTGCTGTCTTTAGTGTGGCAGCCCCCAAAAGGAGTGTGTCATCGGCGAATTGTGTGTGGATGACCTCCTTAACTGCGGGAGCTACTTTAATGCCCGAGATAACTCTGTTATGGAGAGCATTTTGCAGCTGAAAGCTAAGCACTGATGCTTGAATAACGTACAGCATAGGGGAAAGAGGGCACCCTTGCCTCAAACCTCGAGAGGCTTGAAAGAACTTGGCTGGGCGTCCATTTATCAAGGGAGCAACCCAAGGAGCCTTGATGCATGCCTTCACCCAATTGATGAATTGTTGATTGAACCCAAATCTTTGCATAACTGAAAACAGAAAGTCATGCCTTACCCGATCAAAGGCATTAGCTAAGTCGAGCTTGACTGCCATACCTTTTTCCTTTTTTTTGCAGCTGGAGTGTATAGCCTCTTGGACAAGGATAATGTTGTCTAGAATGTGCCTCCCATGAACGAAACCTCCTTGGTTTTCCAGAATCAGACGAGGTAGAATTTTTTTAAGTCTATTTGCTATAATTTTGGAGATAATTTTATACCCTGTATTGCAAAGGGAGATTGGTCTGAAACGAGCAAATCTTTTAGCTCCTTTTTCTTTTGGAATTAGAGCTAAGAAAGCTGAATTTGTACTGCCACCCAGTTTATTGCAGACCTGCGCCCTCATAACCATTTTGCTTAAATCTTTTTTAATAATATCCCAGCAGTGGATGTAGAAGCATGGGGTGAACCCATCTGGTCCTGGCGCCTTATCAGGATGCATTCTGAAGACTGTCTTCTTGATTTCTTGCATGCTAATAGGTCTGTTTAGAAATCTGTTATCCTCTTCTGTAACCAGAGTTGGGATTTCTGAGAATGGGTAAGTGTCTATCTCCAAGTCCTCTTGTTCAGGAGCTGTATAGAGGTCTTTGAAGTAGGAATGGGCCGCCTCTTTGATTTCTTCAGAGTCCTTGTAAATTTGTCCTTGCCACTGGATTTCACTGATATGATTATAATTGTTTCTAGCTTGGGTTTGTTTATGGAAGAAAGAGGTGTTCTTATCTCCTTCTTGGAGCCAAAGTGATCTCGATTTAACTCTCCAGTAGGCTTCTTCTTCTCTGTTGATTTTGTGGTATTTTCTTTGCAGATCTGATTCTTGATTAAGGAGTTCCTGGGTGATTTGAGCGTCTTCCATAACTGCTTGGTGTTTTTCCAGGATTTCCTGAATTTCCTTTTTTTCTTCCATGGGGTTTCCAAGATGTTTGGCCCAGGATTTAAGATTCAGTTTGAGAATTCTAAGTTTCTCTTCCCAAACAAAGGAGGGGGAACCCGAGACGGGGAGACTCCAGGAGCGGAGGACAAGGGAGTGGAAGGAATCATGGTGCACCCAAGAAGGGATGAACTTGAAAGGGAGGGGTCCAAGAGTTGATGGAGGGAGGAGAGACAAGGAGATCGGTTTGTGGTCTGAAGTAGAAATAGGTAGGACTTTGGAGGTGGCTAACAGACCAAGAGAAAGGAAGGAGGATGGACTAGAAAACGATCCAGTCTGGCCGCAATGTGACCTGGCCCTATCCTCCTATTAGACTAAGTAAATTTTCCGTTTGTTGGGATGATATCTTCAAGTTCCCAGTCAGAGATTAAATCTTCAACCCATTCCCGGGCAGGGTCTCTGACTATCGTTCCCCCTTTCTTCTCGACTTGAGAGAGGGTGAAATTTAGATCCCCTGCCACTATAAGGTTTACTGGATTGCGTTGGTTAAGAAAAAGGGCTAAGGAATCCCAACAATCTTTCTTTTCAGTAAGAGAAACATGAGCATATAAGTTAAAGAGACTTACCAGTTGTCCGGATCCTTTATGCAGCAGCTTGGTGTAGAGCCAGTGGGTGGTTGCTGCTTCTTCTACTAAATCAATTATTGAAGAGTCCCAAAGGGTTGCTAATCCCCCTGAGGCGCCTCGGGCGCTTACTGCCGGACTCGGGCCTTTCTTCCAAAAATAATTGCTTGCCCGGAGGAGATCTTCCTCCTCTAGTTTCGTCTCCTGGATAAGGAGGACTTCAGGTCTTGCGAGCCTTATTAAGTCTCTCAAGGCTTCTTCTTTGGTCTTGCTGCCTAGTCCTTTGCAGTTCCAGGAGACTAATTGCATTATTTACTTGCTTGAGGAAGGGATGCCCCTTTCGGCATCCTCCCCTGTTTCGACCCCTGTTTGGTGCTTATCATTTCCGGGATAGTGTGCTGTGAACCCTGAGCTACTTCCTTGTAGGATAATTCTTCTCGTCTTTTTTTCTCTGTCTTTCTGCCTCGTTTTGGCTGGTCAGGTGATCCTTTTGGGCTACTTACTTCGGTGTCCTCCTCGTCCACGGTTTCGGCCTCAGTGTTTGTATCCAGATCGGTGTTTTCCTTGCTCGAGCTTATGATTTTGACTCTTGCGCTGGGACTTGCTGGGGCCTCTGAATGTTGATTGCCTCCTTCTTCAATAACTATAGAGGGATTACCTTGTGTTTTTGAGTTTCCTTGAGCACTGTTCTTAGAGATGCCTTCTTTGGGTGGTTCCTGGTGCATCTTTTCTCTGTTTTTAGTATTCTGCAAGTTTTTCCCTCTCTTTACTTTTTGCCATCCTTCTGCCTCCTCCGACCCACTGGCTTGAAGCTTGGGGCAATTCCTTTGAAAATGACCGTATTCCTGGCAGTTCCTGCACTTGAACGGCAGGTGTTCATAATCCGATTTTTGGTAGTGATTCCAAGAGCCAACGGTTAACTTGACTGCTTCTGGAAGTCCTGCCTCCAGATCTACCTCCACACAGATTCTGGCGCATGTATATTGTCCCTTATTGTCTGCTTTGTCAATAAACTTGCCTACTCCGTTCCCAATTCTTTGCAGTGATTCGAAGTCCCAGCAATGTAGAGGGAGGTTAGGAAGTCTAACCCAGACTGGCACTTCCTTAGGCGTGTCCACCAAAGGGTTGAAGTCAGGTGTCCATTTATTTAAATAGAGACCCTGGGTCCCCATGAAGTAAGGTCCGTTTCTGAATACCAAATCTCGGTCTTCTTCAGAAATGAATTCGAAAACGAAATAACCTCTTCCCACTGGGTAGCAGGTTACTCCATTTTCTAGATTCGGTCTCCAGTTCCGTTGTATCCAATCGTCTGTTGTTTTGGTAGACGGCCACAGGCCCATGAAATGTCCCACTAATCCTCGATTGGCTAGAGCTACTGCTATTTTCATTGGATTCTCTTCAGGTAGGGCGATTTCAGGAATTTCGTCCAGTTTCTTTATAAATTTTGGGATCTCTGGAGGAGAAATCTTCTTCCCTTGGCTGTGGAGAAGCCTACGGAATGCGTCCTCGACCGTTTTCGTGGAAGAGGGGGCGGGATTCCCGCCCCCAGCCGCTGCCATGAGCCCCTCTGCGTTCAAACCCTAACGATCGCGCCAGACTAAACCCTAACGCTCTCCAACTAGGCACTCATTCCTTAAGGCAACTCAAGTGTTGATGTCAAGTTCCTGTTCAATATTTTGCATATATTGCAGTTTCTTCTATTTTATAATATTCGTGCATATAAAAAATGTTGCGTCATATGTGTGTGTGTGTGTGTATATATATATATTATTATTATTTTCTTTCTTTCTGTTGCTTATGGGTTTCAACGAAATTTGCGAACCGAACAACATCCTGCAAATTGGAAGATGATTTGCACTTAGACCAAAAATAATCTATTAATATATATTAATATGAATACTATTGGAATAAATATAAACACTTTCTCTTTAAATTTTCCCTGTTTTCTCGCCCTCTATAGTCGCATCTCTATGGTCACGACCTCTTGGATTCGCGGATTGGTAGAAGCTTATCTTTATCTATATCCTCACACCATGAGCCAGACTGACCGCAGTCCCTTTCAATACTTAGCAAATTATCTGACCACCAGGTCCCGGGTTTGCGGTATCCAACACTTATTTCCCCTGTTCTGTCATATACATCTTGCACTCAAAAAAATTCTGTGATCTGTATCTTATGATTTTACTAGTGAGGACTGACCAGGGGTTCAAAAAGATTGGCATTAATAGACGAACAATAGATGTTGTTCTGTGAGATACTTATCCCTTTTTCCCTTTTCTTCTTCCCGTTTATTATCGCTTTGTGGTTATATACTTAGTCTCATTTCTGTGATTGCGGGTTCCAGGGTTGGCGGGTTGACATATCTTCGTCTTCATCTATATCCTCACATGACGAATCCAACTGACCGTTGTTCCTTTCCATACTTAGCCAATTTTATGGTCAAGGTTTCCGGTGTTGGTTATTATAATTGCTTAATTGATTTCAAATAACCAAGTGAAACATAAATTATCAACCCAGGGAAGTCTTTTTATTTCAAAGATAACCACGCACTATATCTGCTCAATTCCAAAAGCAACTTACAGTTGTAGTAAAAGAAGCTATACTAATCATACTTGCTGAAGTTCTGAATTAAATCACAGGAAAGCAACTTCCCTATTGCAGAGTTTAAAGATTAATCTAAGAATCCTGGATTACATTAAAATAATACTTGCAACAGAAAATAACACTACTCTGCAATCAGAGGACAGGACCCTTACTCTCAAATAGAGACTTCAGTGCTGACACTCCTTCATGAAAACAATAATGCAGAAAAAGATAACTCTATCTAGCAGAGAACAAGACCAATCAGCCCCTTCCTTTCTAAGCAGGAACCTTACGCTCTATTTTTGTTATCACACTTTGTGAAATATAGAGAGCAGGATGATCTGATCCCTTCCTGTCTGAGCAGGGACCCTTAACCCAGCCTCTGGCTAGCACACTTGCAGGAATAAATAAATTCTACAGAGGACAGGAAGTTTTGATTCCTTCCTGTCTGAGCAGGAACCCTTAACCCAGTCTCTGGCTAACAAACTTGCAGCAGTAAATGAAATCTACAGAGGACAGGATGTTCTGATTCCTTCCTGTCTGAGCAGGAACCCTTAATCTAGTCTCTGGCTAACAAACTTGCAGCAGTAAATGAAATCTACAGAGGAAAGGATGTTCTGATTCCTTCCTGTTTGAGCAGGAACCCTTAACCTAGTATCTGGCTAACAAACTTGCAGCAGTAAATGAAATCTACAGAGGACAGGATGTTCTGATTCCTTCCTGTCTGAGCAGGAACCCTTAACCCAGTCTCTGGCTAGCCTCATAAAATCATCACACAAGATTGCTAATAAAAAGATTATGAATTTCATTCAACAACTAAGACAGAGTCAGTAGTGTTTCAGCAAAGTGGAATTCATTAAAAACAATGTTTCAGCATATGAAAATTAAACACACATAAATAGAGAACACACTCTATAACTAACGGGTGAATCTTGTGAAGAAGGTGGGCCCTCCCTTCTCACAAGATTCCCCTCGAACAGGAAAGCTAGAAGGAGATAATCAACGCAGTCTTGTATTCATCTATCAAAATATCCTGTTATAGTCTGAAAATGAAGTACACGTCCCTCTCTCTCTGAAGCTTTTCAATACATAAAACTTGGATGCTCGAATGAAGAATTCTCCTTATTTAAAGAGGGAACCTCCTCGATGCAATATATCAAAAATTACAATGTATCTCTGAGTCCTATTTTTAATCGGATCTTCTTTCTAAACCAGAGCAAGGTGTCCTGGTCTTACGCAACAGAAATGCTATTACAGGAGCTAGATGAGGTATTGCTGTTACACTGGAGTAATAGCTTCTTCTCGTAGTTGCCGATGCTGTTTCAGCATCGCAATTCACGGGCTGTTTCAGCCACGTGAATTGCGCTCTTGACCGTGTCGGCTTTGACCGCTAACTGTAACGGATTCCTTGTGTTTCAGCATCGTTGGTTCTGGTGGTCTCCTCTGTGTTTCAGCATCCGCAGCTCTGGACTGTATGACAGTTCTGTGTTTCAGCAACAGCGACCTCGGATTGTATAGCCTCTCTGTGTTTCAACAACAACGACCTCGGACTGTGTAACAGCTCTGTGTTTCAGCATCTGCACCCTGGGCTGTATGACAGTTCTGTGTTTTAGCAACAACAACCTCAGGCTGTGTAGCAGCTCTGTGTTTCAGCATCTGTGACCTGGACTGTGTTTCAACAACAGGCTTCAAATGCTAGTCTGCATTCTAATCAATGGTTAAGTACGAAAGTGATGTAAAATATTATGCAAAACAGATTAAACGTATAGTAATGAGAAAGAACGTTGTATACCTTGGAATGATCAGATGAAGTGATAGTATGAGTCCAAATACAGGTGATCAAGGGTATAATAGTGGCAAAAAAGTATAGAAAAAAAGGTACATTGGGTGGTCCTAACATCCCCCCCAGCTCAAGGTGTTGCATGTCCTAAGGCAACTCACTCTAAATCAGATTCTGAATACCGACTCTGATCATGTAAATTACTCAAGCAATAACTTTGGGAGGTGTTATCTGTTGGTGTTCTGAACCCCTGGACCTGCTGCAGTCTTTGCCATGTTGTTGTCTCTGCCTTCTGAGGCAGCTTATAACTAACTTGATATCTTTCTATTGGCAACTAGAGGATGGGAAAGTAAGACCTGTACCCTATCCAATTTTCAGCACAATGTCTAACACACTGGATGTAGCTGGGTACCCTGGAAATTGCTACTTCTAGGTTGGTAGGACCAAAAGGATTGTGCTGTTGTCTCTTCTTTGTGGATTGCTGCCAAAACAGGTTATTGGCCTGGAGGGCATGAATCTCTATGGAATTGATGCTGTGCTGACAATCTTGGACTGTAGCTGTTGAACGTGCTCAGTCACCCCCCGTTGCTTTAAGAACTCATAGTATTGTGAAATAAAAGTGGCTGCTCTCTGTGGTTATGGTCTAATCCAGAGGAGACGATTATCTTCGTTGTGCTTAGCAGCCAAAAATTCATTTTGCCACAAAATTTAATTATAAAGAAATGAAGTAAATGCTCGAATTTGAACATCCCCAACAAGGGGATTTATGTTTAACAACCTATTTTCTAGAATAGCCTCATTATGAAAGTATGCCTCACAAAGGAGGTGCTGATCCCTAGTAGAGGCAACTACAAAAGCTTTGATAAAATCTGCTGATTGTATTACTTCATGGGGTTTACCTTCTATAATTGATTTAATCTAGAACCATGTGATTCTCTCCATCAGGAATAAGGAGTAGTTGCAAGATGGTTTCCTTGTGGCCATTAGTTTCTGCATCAAATCAAATATCAGGACCAATCTACCTTTTAAGTCTTTGTTCTTCTTCTTGAGTTCWCGAKCTTCCTGGCGTATCTGTTCTRATGCTTCCCAATTTGAGAAGGTGTGATTTATCCAGGTTTGCCTATGCACTTGCAGATGTTTGGCCTGTGTTTCAGCATACTCCTTCTTCCACTTTTGTATTTCTGCATGCTCATCTCACAGCTGAGTCTGTGTTTCAGCATTGGAAGTAGTGGGATTAGGCAGGGCTTGAGTAGATTGTTCCCTGGAAGTGGAGAGATTGATTTGACTGGGAGGTGTAAATTCCTCCATGGGCACTGTTTGCACAGCCTTGTTGACAACAGTAGGGACTTCGTTCTTGAGCCTGGAAGGGCCTGCTGGTTCTTGTGTTGCAGCAGGTTCAGTGTTGAGTTTGCTAGGGCCTGCTGGTTCTTGTGTTGCAACAGGTTCGGTTTTGAGCTTGGTGGCACCTGCTGGTTCTTGTGTTGCAGCAGATTCAGTCTTGACTTCAAAAGGGGAAGGAGTAAATGCTGCTCCTGGTACTGGAACTTGAACCACCTTATACCCTGCCTGGTAATAAATATCTCCACATTGGCAGCACATATATTCTTTGCATATGCTTTCTGTAGTTTGTTCTGCCAGGGTTGCTATATGGCTTGAGGTGTATGAATTGAGTTCCTTTTCGTATGCTGCCTTTGACCTGGCTAACTCCTGCTTATATGCTTCTAGTTCTGACTTTAAAAACTCATTTTCCTGCAATACAGATGCCAATGTTGCTTCTGGTTGTTGGGAAGGAGCAGCAGGAATGGTAACTGCTACTTGTGTTTCAGCTTCTTGGTGAAGGAAAAGTAGAGTTTCAACGCCTTCAACCTCTAATTCTTGTATATCAATTTCAATATTAGTGGGTGGTTCTTGTGTTTTAGTCACTGAATTGGTGGCTGGTTTTTCAACCATTTTGCTTGAGGAGGGTGGTGTTACAGCATCCTGGGCCTGTGATTCCCGTAATTCAATTTCAATATCAGTGACTGGTTCTTGTGTTTCAGCCACTGGATGGGTAGCTGGTTGTGTTTCAGCTACTTTATTGAAAACAAATGATGTCTGGGCATCTGATTCCTGTAACTCAATTTCAATGTCAGCGGCCGGTTCTTGTGTTTCCACCGTAGCTGTTTCCTGTGTTTCAGCTATGGCTAGTTCTTGTGTTTCAGCCACTGAGTGGGTAGATGGTTCTTGTGTTGCATCTACTTTCTGTGAGACAGATGATGTTACAGTATCTGGGGCATCTGGTTTTTGTGTTTCAGTGCCCGTGGTTGGAATAGGCAAAGATCCCGAGATTGGGGAGGTTAAAGGTGTACGGGGTATTAGTCGAATTGGTGGGGAGTCTAGGGTAGTGGCCACAAAGGGTGGCCTTGTTGAGCTTCTTGTTCACTTTTTCCTAAAGAAGGGTGGAAAGAGGGGAGTTTGCTTCCGTTTTCGGGAAGGTCGTTCTTCAATGATGGGGCAGGAGGGATTATCCGGTTTAGAGTCATCGCTTAGAATGTGAAGGGCGGGAGTGGAAGACTCTGGTGCGGTATGTGGTGGTTCTGGTATGGTAGGGGGACTGGTTGGTTGTGTGGGTGGGCTATGGGGTACTTCGGGAAGGTCTGGGGGGTTTTGCGGTTGCTGCTCCTCAGGAATTTCAGGGACTTCGACAGCTGGTACAGGGTTTATGGGTGGGTTGTTTAATGGACGGTTCTGTTGGGAAAAACCCCTGTGGATGAGTAATTGAACGAGGCGGTGGTGTGTAAGTGACAGGGTTGGCTCTTTGGCCTTTCTACAGTGATGTGCCATATTCTTCAAACAACCCAACAAATAATAGGGAATATTAACCCGTCTGTTATGCCTTAAATGAGAAAGTAGGAGAAAGTCATGCTGATACACTACCTGATATCGACCTTCGCAGGTCAGGTAATGCTTGATAAATCTGGGGACTTCCGACCATGGTGGTGGCAATGAGGTTAGTTGTACACCCCTGCCTTTTAGTTGAATGCGTTCCTCGGGCAGGAAGAAATTCTGCTGAACAGTCCCAATGATGTGTTTTCTGCTGAACATACGATTGCCTTTCATGGGGAGGCCTGAGACCTCTGCTATGTCTTCCTCTGTTACTGATATTCGCACTCCGTCAACGACAGAATAGTCCTCCTGAATATTTCAGGCGAACTGTAGGACTTGTTGTTCGTTATATCCTTGAAGTCTGCGGAAATAATTGGGCCACCCTACCTGCTGGAAGATTTCATACGCTGTTGGGTAGTGTTCCAGCAGCGCCGTGGTGGCGGGCTCATTTAGTACGATAGATCCTCCCATGGCTACCGGCTTGGTAATTTACAGCGTCGAGAGTTTGTGTATCAGCTTCTGCAGAGTGAGTTTTCCGAGCGACGTTATGCAGGAATAGTGGTTAAATGCGTGAAAGGGTGGTGAATTAGGGATGACGGCGGTGAAATCGGGTGTAATGATGGTATGTGGATTTGATGTGTACTTCCCCTCCCGTCTAATGCGGTTAGTACTAATTGCACTTGAATGTTCATAATGACGTCGAATCTTTCCCATTAACTATAGCCTAACTGAATTACATAAACTTTACATACCTTACCTTACTGTTTGATTTGTGCTGCAAACAACATATCATGCCTGTCAGTGGTAGTCTTGTGGCGGCGACTTTTGAATTGTGTCGAGGATTTGCTGTCTGGAAGATCGAACTATAATCTGAGGGCGTAAAAGCTTGCTGTCGGATAATGGTGAAAGACTGGTGTTTCGGCAACAGCAAAAGATGAAACAAGTGCTGTAGATGAAGAACTGCTGAGCAATGGTGTTCCAGCATCTGAGGAAAGTTAAAAGTGCGGAATGGTGGTGTTTCGGCATCGGAAGAAACAAAAAGTGCGAAACAGTTGTGTTTCAGCATCGGGAAAAATAGTGAAAAGTTGCTGGCAACGGTGTTTCAGCATCGGGAAAAATGATGAAAGGTTGCTGATAACGATGTTTCAGCAACGGGAAAAAATGAAAAGTTGCTGGTAATGGTGTTTCAACAACAGAAGGGAAGAGGAAAAACAATTGCTAGACAAATTTGTTTCGTCGATGAAAATATGGCGGACTGGTGGGAGTGGGAAGAAATAAAAAGTGCTGAACAGTGGTGTTTCAGCATCGGAAAAAATGATGAAGAGTTGCTGGCAACGGTGTTTCAGCAACGGGGAAAAAAAATGAAAAGTTGCTGGTAATGGTGTTTCAGCAACAGAAGGGAGAAAGGCGAAACAAGTGATGAACGGAGTTGTTTCGGCAATGAAAATGGTGAGGAAATGGCGGACTGGAGTGATTTGGGAGTGGGAAGAATGAAAAGTGCTGAACAGTCGTGTTTCAGCATCGCGAAAAAATGATGAAGGGTTGCTGGCAACGGTGTTTCAGCAACGGGAAAAAAATGAAAAGTTGCTGGTAATGGTGTTTCAGCAACATGACAAATGATGAAGAGTTGCTGATAATGGAGTTTCAACAACAGAAGGGAAAGGTCGAAACGAGTGCTGGACGAAGTTGTTTCGACAATGAAAATGGTGAGGAAATGGTGGACTGGAGTGTTTTGGTAGTGGTGTTTCAGCATCGGAAAAGTGATGAACAGTGGTGTCTTAGCATCGGAAGAAAGTTAACAGTGCTCATCAGCGGTGTTTCAGCATCGTGAAAGCTTGTCTCCGTGAAGTAGGATCGTTCTCTCCTAGTGGTTGTGTTTCGATCGGGATTCTACAAAAATCGACTATAGCATGGTATTTCTTGACAGGGATTATTAGTAGATAAAATCTAATCTAATCTAACACTAAAGAAGATTAACTAAAAAGAATTAATTGCTATTAGGAGTAGAAACCCCCTCAACAAAAAGAAAATGGGCGTCTGCCATGCATGTGGCCTTAAAATCTTCTTTAGAAATTGGTCGCTGGTACAGACAGAGCCGATGACCATTTACAAGTAACGGAGTTCTGGAGTCATTGATTGTGAGGAGCCTTACTGTTCCATTGGGGAAAACTGTGTCTACTTCGTAAGGTCCAAGCCATCTTGTACGTAGTTTCCCTTGAAATTCTTTGAACCGGGAATCATACAGTAGGGCCCAATTACCTTTTTGGAACTGCTTGTTCTTGATATTTTTGTCATGCCATTGTAATCTTTGCTGTTGAATTATGGTTGTTTGCTGAATGGCATCTAGTCTTTTCTCCTCTAGTTCATTAAGCTGCTGCAACCTGGCTGTCTGTGCATCGGTTAGATCAAGGTTGACAGCTAAAGCAGTCCTTAAGGTTTTTATCTCAAATTCCACAGGAAAAACAACACTCTTTCCATAAACTAATTCATAGGGAGAAAATCCTGTAGTATTTCTCCAGGTAGTTCTGTAGGCCCATAGTGCTTCAAGGA
>JASDQU010012903.1:64157-94236 GCA_032191745.1 Picea mariana | reverse complement strand
CGAATACATTAATCTACCTATGTGCGGGTTAGGACCTTAACACTTAACACCCGATTGGTCCATGATCTCTATTTAAAGAGCATGGAGGGTCATTTGTCGATGATCGATTGTGAGAAACTCTCTTGTAAAATCTCTCTGTAATCTTTTTCTTTGCATTAATAAACTTCTCCAAGTGGCCGCATTGGCTGGGGCCGTGGATGTTTCCCCGTAGGGGTTTTACCACGTGAAAACATCGGTGTGTTGATCTTTGATCTGGTTATGTGAGTGGTTATTGAACGTGTTTGTCCTCTGTTGGAATACCTGTGTTGTCGAACATATCTCATAGTGATAGTGTGATAGTGGTTCCATCATTCTACTTCTACTTTAGGGTGGCAGGACGGGGCAAGGACAGGTGGTTGTAGCTAGAGAACATTGGGGGTTGTAGCCTCCTTCTGGTTGTAGCCAGAGAATTGGGGAGTTAGAGCTTCCTTCAGTTTGTAGCCTGATAAAATAGGGGGTTGGAGCCTCCTTCTAGTTGCAGCTAGAAAAAAAAGGAAGTTGGTGCTTCCAATGAATGTAATTCTTCAAGACATATAAGAAAAAGCATTCTGTGGTTTTCTCCCGATTTGGGTTTCCACGTAAAACACTGGTGTACTGTGCATGTGTGTGATTGTTTATTTATTACTGTGCATTATTGGATAATAATTCTACATTGATATAACATTTGAAGAAAAAAAATTATAATTACGCTATTACTGATTCATCCCCCCTCTCAGTAATCCAACAAAAAAATTCTAAGTAAAGAAGAGAAGAGTGAGGGGGAGTGAATAGAGGTGAGGGAGTGTGAAAATTTTCTAAGTATGAAAGAGTGCTATGGAGATAGGGATATGAGAGAAAGTGAAATATATAAATAAATATAAGTATGGAGAATGGGGAAGAGTAAGACTAGTAAAGAAAAATAAGAAAATAGACCATGTCATATAGACTAAGTCGTATAAGAGAGGAGAGTAAGTAAAGGGGTAAGTACAAAGATAAAGCTTAAGAATGGAATAAGAGTAAGTATGGAATATGGGAGAATAAGATAAGTTCTAAGAACATAATATAGTTCCAAGACAATGATTGTGGTTCCAAGAAAAAATAGCTTTATTTCTCATGGAAGAAGCGCTCTTTGGGAAGTCAAACAAAACCTGGATATTTTGAGCATACAGATTCAAATTTTAAATCCACAAAATGTGTGACGAAGTTGAGAATTAGGTCTATGCTATGAACTTATGCTCGTTCAAAATTTTATTTCTCTTGATTTTTTTTTATTATTATTCCAAGAGAGAGAAATCAAGGTGATCAATTTGTTTTATCAACAACTAGCTCCAAATGCAGGACAGTGACCCCCTGTGGGTTGCTGAGAACACCTGAATATGAATCAATTGCCTTATCCATTGGGATATGGAGTTATCTTCAAAATTGATTCTTGTAATTCCTCCTTCATTGAGTTATCTTCAACTATCGCCTCCACTTAGCAACTTATTTATCGTGCAAAACTTTGACTGAAGAAACAAACTATGTACAAACGATATCTACCTACCCTATCCTACTTGGAGGAAAGTGAAACTTTTCAAGTGTAGTTATATTTCCAATGGAACCATTCAAGTATCCAACTGATCTTTGGAATGAGCTCCAGAACTAGGGAATATATCAGGGATACTATCAAGGTGTCAAAATCATGCCCAAAGTGTGCTTAGGTAAAACTGAACTAGAAGTGAACAAAATCTGATTGCATTGCTTGGACAACAATGCCTTGAAACCATGACTCAATAAAATCAACTCTTGGTTTCTTAAAAATGTTACTATATTTGATTGGAGAGGAGTTTCCAATCTGAGAATACTTTTATCTTTCTCCTCATTACCGACACATCCAAGATTCTTGATTCACTGGAAATGTCTTGAAAGCATTCTTCCTTCACAGAATGGCAATCTTGCCAATAATTATTCTCAAGATTAATTTCTTCCTGCTGCCAATGTTCTTGTGGATTTTCATCACCTGTTGTAACATTTTTCACATGAGTATGTTGGATGAAATATTCGTGTACATTTGGTGGAGGCTCCTCAATTTCATTTTCAAATTTTATGCTCGAAAACTCATCATATGGATTATATAAGAGGTTGAAATCTTTCTCTTGCAAATTGGAATTCTTATTTTCATTTTTAGCAGTATGAATTGATTCAGAAAAATGTTCGAATCTTTGATTAGACTTTTTTTCCAAATCATTCACTTCATTTTCTTGTGTCCATATGAGAGAGGGTGGGTGGGTAGCAACATTTAAAGCATTAACAAAAACATATGAATCCACTCTTGGGATGAACCTTTCAGCAATTGAAGTGTCCAACACATCCCAACTGGTAATGGTCCTAAGAAGCAATGAATTATACCATTCAAGATCATACCCATGCATATTTTGTAAAAATAATCGACATTTAATATTGTATTCAGTTAGATTGAAAACATCAAATGTAATTTTGAATCTAAAAAAGAGTTGCTCTGCATCCTATGAAGTATTTCCAAAGAATGTGGAAAATTTTTCAATAGGAATATTAGGCATATGAAAATCTACTTCTGACATATTTAAAGGGCTTCTATGCAGTTGCCTCCTTATTTGGATAACTCTTCCTTTTGTTGAGTCTTGTAAATCCATTGGTGGGCTTGGTGAAGAAGGTAAAGGAACATCATGACATGAAAGAAACTCCTTAGAGGAGTCATACTATAGCTCTTTTTGAGATTCTTGAATCCTTCCAATGGAGGTTCTAGGGAATTTGAGATTTCTTTCAATGGAATCGATAGGGCGTTCATCCTCCTGAATATTTTGTGGTTCTTGGCTCCTTTTGAGGTTATTCAAATATATATGAATCATATTTTTATAAACCCGATGCATTTAGTACATGTAGCATTATTATTTGAATCTTCTTTTTGAAACTTTGAACCATGGCGATTTTGGTTCCTCAATCAAATATGAAACAAAGCCTCAAACATCTTGAAAATAAATAGTTCCCTAGTATGGTCACCAAAAATGTTGATTCTCAGATCGGTTAAGGTCCAAACAAAAACCTCAGAAAGATATGAATCCACATGTATTTTTATAGAGATGGTACTTCTCTTTGGTTGAAAGATACATCTTGATGCTCTTGGATTGGGAAGAATTCTAGACAACAAAACCGACAGTCTTTATTGGTTTATTTTATATAAAATAGTTCTTAATAATCAGATCTGATCTTTATGTGAAACAAGTAGCTTCTTAACAATTAAAATATTGAAGGAAGGCTTCAATATCATAACAAATTATACTTATCATTATTTATACATCCATCTAAAATCACATACAAGAAGAGGATACATCCATATCTTCTCATAATAAAAAAGATGAAGTGGTCTTGATCATTTTAGATAACTTTAAATGAGTTCTGCATTAAAAAATGAAAAGCATTTGATAGACACACTCTAAAAATATCACACTCAGAAATCCCAAGATCTGAGAAATCATTAAATTCATTCCCCGAAGTAGCTCCCTCTGGATTTTATTACATGAAAAATATTCTTCATTACAAATCATTCAGTAAACCAATTGACTAGTGGTTCATAAACAAAGCTTGTCAAACACAAGGGATAAATCTCCATGAATCAAATAGACAATATTGTCTTGCATTTAGTAGTCACATATATTGTTTCCAATACTCTATGATATTATAGAAAAAATTCTTAGAATAATAGAATAAAAACACTCAAGAACTCAACATTACGCTTAGTTCAGAAATACAAGCATAAAGCCTTGAGAAAATGGTGTAGAAGAAGAAGAAGAAGAATGGAGATATTTATTTGTTGATCAGAGACATGGCTGCATGTTTATGGATGGACTCTTTCTATTATGATATTATTCTCTGATAATGCAACCTTAAAACCCCTTCTTTGATTATACTTCTTTTATTTAAAAATGTTCCCAATTCTTTCTTGAAGTAGTTAGGGTTTTCTCTCTTTTCCAGAATTTTCCAAATCCTTTTCTTCTTGGAATAACCACTTTTATCAATATATCATTGAATCCTCATTAATTAATTTGTATCATTGAAATTAATGACTTTAAGTGGGGCCAATTTCATCTTTAATAAAAATCATTAAATAAACTTTTATTTTCAAGATTTTTAACTGGTTGTCTTTTTTAAAAGTGGATTGTGTTTTAATTTTCAAAGAAAAATATTTAACCTTTTAGCCATGGAAACCCTTCTTTATGCAATATCCATTATCACATATTTCCAATGAGTCATCCTTAGTGATATTTGGAGTTATGAATCTCAATATATGGGCTCGGGATGTTGAGGTACCAAGAAGATTTATCAACAAACCATGAAAACATAACTGACTATTATTTCAATTTATGAGCGAATCATAGCCAATTTCATCCTTTGAAACCTATTCCATATTTTTACTCGTGGAATTAACTTTCTAACAAGGTATATTTTTTCCAAATTTGACTCCTAGATCTCGCATTATGACCCCCAAATGTTCGTTGCTCAACAATTGTTCATCAATTCATGGGTCAATCTTGGCCCTTCATCTCAATTCACCCTTTTTAAAGGAAATCCAATCCCACATGCATTATGGAGATTGAGAGTTAAGTGTTTAAATGGTATAAATTATCATACACCCAATGTGGAACATAAGGAGATTATGGAGGCTGGAACCTTAAGAAAATTCATGAATTAATTAAATATTTTGATAGCCCAATCGACATCCACTAAGTTCCCAGTCGACACCGAATCAGAAGTGAGTCATAACCAAGTAAACAATGAGTTAGCATCCACATCATTTCCATGTTTTACTGTGTGATAGGTTTCCATAGGATGCCACGTGTCATGATTTCTTTAGCTACGACATGTCATAGTTTGATTGGCTACCATGTGTCTTGGTTTCATTGGATTAAATATGTTTTGGAATTAACTTAAGAAATTAGTTAACGGAGGGGGATATGGGATGAGAGGGGAGTGAGGTAAGAGAGTGGAGAAATGTTGGGTTGTCAGGTTCTTGGAGGTGAAGGGGGTGTGGAGGGATAAGGGGGTGTGAACCCGCAGTGGTGTGGAAGGAGGAGAGATAAGGAGGGTAATCAGAGGTGAAATCATGGATCACGGTGATAAGTGAAGTGAGGGATAAACCAAAAAGAATCAAAGTATGGGACTAAGAGGGCATAGGAAGATGGAGTAAGGGGAGTAGAGATGGAGGGATAGGGAAAAGAAAAAATTATGAGTATATAAAAGTAAGAGGGGAGATAAGAAAAATTTCTAAGTATGTAAAAGTAAGAGAGGAGAGTAAGGAGAGCATGGAAGTAAGAAAAATTTCTAAGTATGAAGAATAAGATGCTAGAAGGAGAGAGGAGAGTAAAAATTTGAAAAATAATTACAAGTAAAGAAGATAAGAGTGAGGGGGAGTGAAGAGAGGTGAGAGATTTTGAAACATTTCTAAATATGGAAGAGTGGTATGGATATAGGGAGATGAGAGAAAATGAAATATATAAATAAAACTAAGTATGGAGAATAGGGAAGAGTAAGACTAGTAGAGGAAAATAAGAAAATAGACTAAGTCGTATAAGAGAGGAGAGTAAGTAAAGAGGTAAGTAAAAAGATAAATTATAAGTATGGAATATGGGAGAATAAGAGAAGTTCCAAGAACATAATGTGGTTCCAAGACAATGATTGTGTTTCCAAGAAAAAATAGAGTTATTGCTCATGGAAGAAGCGCTCTTTGGGTGGTCAAACAAAAACCTAGATATCTTGAGCATAAAAAGTCATATTTTAAATCTGTGAAATGGATTATGAAGCTGAGATTGAGGGATATGCCATGAACTTATGCTCATTCAAAAACTTCTTTCTTCTGATTTTTTTTTATTATTCCAAGAGTGGAAAATCAAGTTGATCAATTTTTTTTATCAACAATGTTAAAGCATAAGATGTGGTTTTGTTATATTTTATTGTCATACTTATTTTTTATTATACCAAATTATGTTGTATTGTATTAAAATATGTTTATGTTAACTTTTGAATTACTAAGATAATTGAGATATCACAAAGTTGGTGGCATACAATAGTAAATATTTCTTTTAAATTATATTTTATTTAACAAAAATTGAAGATATTAAAAAATAATCAAAACTCAAAATTTTTATTCTTTGAGAAAATGAAATTTCAAATAAATATATACTTACTTTGATGGAACTTATAAGGACAATTTCAACAAAATAATTTTTTGCAACATCTACAGTACTTGTGGTGTTGGAATTACCAACTTTGATGGCATTCCCTACCCTAACTAGTGCAACTATCATGACATTCACTTATTCCACTCCATCCTTTAGTTTTATAATTATATAAAATTATATTAATCATTATTTTTGCATTATCCTTGAAATAAGTGTCAATATATAAGAAGAACATGTAAAACTCTAAAAGAGTTTGTTTCTAGAGCTTAGTCTGAATCAAGGAAAATTTTAATGATTCATACTTATCTAAAAGTTTAGAAACCTTTGCCAATTTTACTAATTCTTAAAATACGAATTATAAAATGTTAGGTGATATTATTTTTTAATAGAAGAATCATAAAGTCTATGTTAAATAAACAAATTGTGAAACGATTTCATCGAAACTGTATAGATAAAAATGTGTTATTATTCTCTATATTTATTATTTTAAATTTAATTGAATAAATTTTGTATATTATAATAGTTGGATAATATAAATCAATAAAATCTCTGGAAGAATTAAATATTAAAAAAATATAATAATCGTGATTTTAGTAAACAATTATATTATAACTTTGGCTTGTAATCTTTGAATAATAATATAAAAAAAAACATTATTATTACATCATCATCATTATTATTAGTGAATAATTGTGTTATAATGTTATCATTATAATATATGAAAAATACATAAATATTCAAATCACAATCATTTCACTCATCATATTTAAGTATTTTTGTTTCTAAACATGTTCAATCAACATATTGTATCTTGTTGGACAACAAACAATTCACCTTGAACAAGAGTTAAACATTATATGACATTAATGGTTATAACTTTTTGCAATCACAATCCAAATTAAACGCTTTTATAAAATTAAAGTTAAACATCATATGAAAACTGTAAATTTAAATGAGTGATACATAACAAATTTCAATTAAAAACAAAGAAAACATTAACAATGTTCATCATTAGCATACTCATAATACATTTTATAAATCAAACAACAACAACAACAACCACAACATTATATGAAAAACATAATATACATGAGTGATATACATGAGTGATATACATATGAATATACATGTCAAACATACATATCAAAAAAATATACAATAAACATGTCATATATAGATATCAAGTCAAATATAAAACAATCAATATAAATGTCAACCAATACCACTACTAGCTAGGCTCACCACCAAATCCAAGTGCATCAATGTCTCTGCTACCAGAGATAGAGCCTCTATCAAGAACAACTATCTCATAAATAAATGCTGGCAAAAGTGAACTATCAAGTGTCTCTATACCAATATCATCGATCATAAAATTTTGCACAATTGTATGATCTGTTTCGAAGAATCCCACAATATTATGCCCAAAGTAGTCATGAAAAAGTTGGGGTTCTAAATAACTTGGCCATATCACAACCTTTATTCATTTGATGCTAGGAAAGTGAAGTGTTATGGGTTGATTAAAGATATGGTGGTCACCCTGGGCCAACTACTTATTAAGAGAATTATGATGGACGTGGTGGTGGCTGATGTACCAACTAATTATGGCATATTTTTGTCCAAAACATAGGCATGGAAATTGGGAGGCACCATTAAGATGGATATGACTTGTGCCATTGTACCAGTTTTTGAAGGAGAGCTCAGAAGGCTAAGAGACAAAGTTTGTTTATGTGGTTAGTGATAAAAAAAACCATGTGAATCATCCCATGTATGTTGTTGATGAAGATTAGGTATCTTGTATCCAATATGTAAATTAAGATTACAATGAAAACTCAATGCTTGCAGATCCTCTTGTAATCCCTGTGGAAGAAGTGGATGGTATATGGAAAATGTTTTTTGATGGTGAATACTCAAAATAATGGGTTGGGGGCGGCGTAGTTCTCATCTCCCCCACCAAAATATAATTTTGTTTTCCTCCAAACTTGAGTTAGAGGGAAAACATAACGTGTTTGAATATGAAGCCTTGATCTTAGGCCTGGAAGTAGAAAAAAAGATGCAAATTTCGACACTGGTGGTATTTGGAGATTTAGATCTAGTTGTGCAACAAGTAAAAGGTTCCTATCAAACAAGGCATCCAAGAATGGGGGCATATAGAAATTAAGTATGGGATATGATTGATAATTTTTATGAAGATTTCAATATTCATGTCATTTTGAGAGAGCTTAATCAGTCGACTGATTCCTTAGCAATAGATGCTAGTACCTTTAAGGTACCATCCACCCCTAAAATTAAATATGAGATTGAGATGAGATAAAAAATTTCCATTCCTTAGAATATCAAATAATGGAAAGTTTTTAAAGATGATCAATAGATCAAAAGGTTCATGAAAGTGATAGGTGAGTTTTCCAATACTCGTATTGATTCAGATGATGAAGAAGACACCAAACAAGAGATTAATGGGAAAGATGAAGAGATTATTGAATTCAACAATTACATGGTTGAGCATAAAGTATTTCATCTCAAGAATAACTTCATTCCCAAAGGACTGGTGCCTTTAGAATAGTTGTTTGATATAAATGAAGTACGTATCAAACCAGTTGTCCTCCAAAAATATGATAGCACCGAGGAATATAATATTGGGACTGAAAAAGATCCGAAATATATTAAGTTGTCCAAAAATATTCATGTTGAACATAGGGAATAGTATTTACAACTGTTCAAATAGTACATGGATGTATTTTCATGGAGATACAAGGATTTAACAACTTATGATACCAGTATCATTCAACATCGAATGCCCCTCAAACCTGGTACTAATACTTTCAAGAAGAAGCTCAGGCGAGTTAATCCTCTTCGTTTTCCTACCATTGAGAAAGAGTTGAGTAAATTATTATATGCCCAGATTATTATTCCCTTAAGGTACTCTGAATGGGTTTCTAATTTAGTTCCAGTGAGAAAGAAGAGTGGGTAAATAAGGCTATGTGTGGACTTCAAGAACTTGAATAAATGATCTTCAAAAGATAACTACCCCCTATCAAAGATGGATAAGATATTGTAAAAAGTAGCAGGGGAAAATAAGATATCCATAATGGATGGTTTTTTAGGACACAACCAAGTGGCCATGCACCTAAATGAAAAATATAATAAAACCTTCACAACACCATGGGGGAATTTCATGTATGACAAAATGCCTTTTGGTCTGATAAATGTAGGAGAAACTTATCAGAGAGCTATGGACATTGCTTTTGTGGGTGAGAGAGACAAGTTCATTGTCATATACCTTGATGACATGACTATTCTCTCCAAGATAAATGAGGATCACATCAAGCATTTAAGAAAAGCATTTGTGAAGTGTAGGAAGTTTGTCCTGTCCTTTAACCCCAAAAAGTATTGTTTTTCTATAGAAGAAGGAAAACTTCTTGGCCATATAGTATCCAAAGAAGGGGTGAAGATAGATCTGGAAAGGGTGGAGGTGATCAAACAAATTTCTCAGCCTAGGAACAAGAAAGAACTACACTATTTCCTCGGTAAAATAGGATTTCTAAGAAGGTTTGTCCCCAATTTTTTTGAAATGGTGAAGCATATTACCAACATGCTGAAAAAGTAACATGAATTCAAGTGGACATTTGAAGCCAAGGAATCCTTTCAGAAGATCAAAGAAGCCTTAGGAGAGTCTTTATTTTTGATCAACCTAAATTATGACAAGGATTTCCTAATTTTCTCTTTTGCATCAACACATATGATCATTGTTTTGTTTCTCCAGAAAAAATGAAAAATACCAAGAGCATCCCATAGCATTTTTCAGCAAGGCCCTGGAAGATGTTGAACTGAAGTATAGTAGTAGGGAAAAACATGATTATGCATTAGTCAAAGCATTAAAGGATTTCAAAGATTATATACTACACTCTATAATAATGAATTATGTACTTACCAATTCTATAAAGGACTTCCTCACACAACCTGACAATGAGGGAAGAATAGGTAAATGGATTTCTAATATTCAGGAGTATGACGTGGAGATCAATCCCACAAAGCTAGTAAAAGGATAAGGACTAGCCAAAATGTTGTTTGAATATAAATGCAAAGTTTTAGACTTTAATGCACTATCAACAAACATCATAGTAGTAGAGTCTAAAGAGGATGAAACACAAGAACCATCCTTAGAGGTAAGTGCCAAATTTTCTTAGTTTGATTGGTGTAAAAAAATTATCTTTTACTTGTAAAATTTTATCTTCTAACCAGCATTGGATAAATCCAGAACTAGGTCTATTAATCTTAATTACGTAAAGTATTTCATTTTGGGGGGAAATTTGTTTTTGATGGACTCAGGGAGGATCCTACTAAATTTCCTCACTAAAGAAGAAATCAAGGTCATAATCATTGAATTTAATAAAGGTGTGCATGGGGGTCACCATACTTGGAAATCCACTACATACAAGATCCTTAGAGATGGGTATTAATGGCCCTCTTTATTTTATGATGTAAATTTCTTGGTTCTAGCATGTGTAGAATGTAATTTTTTTGTAGGGAAGTAGAAGTTGTTTCCCCTCCCAATAAAACCAATAAAAGTTGAGACACCTTTCTAGTAGTGGGGATTAGACTTCATTGGAGAGATTAATCCAAATTCAAGTGGAAAATGCAAATGGATTTTGACAATCACTTATTATTTCACAAAATGTGTAGAGGACATACCTACAAGGGTAGCCACTGATATAGTCATCATAAACTTCCGAGAGGAAAATATCTTGGCTAGATCTGGGTTCAAAAAAAAGATCATCGCTAATAATTGTCAAGCCTTCAAATATGCCAAATTGGCTAAGTTTTGTCCAGACTATAACATAGATTTGGAACACTCTACTGCTTACTATCCATAGGGAAATGGTTTGACTAAATCCTCCAATAAGAACCTTATCAAGATTATCAAGAAATTTTTATCTCAAAATAAAGGGCATGGGACTCCCATCATAAATATGTTTTCTGGGAAGACAGAGTTAGCATCAAGAGGGCCATTGGAACTTCCCCTTTTCATCTAGTGTATGGGTTGGAAGCTATTTTCCCCATTCAAATCAGTCTCCCTGTTATGAAATTACTGCAATATGAGGAGACAAAATCAAATGACATGCAGAGAAGAATTAATCAACTAATTGAAGTCCAATAGGTAATAGAACAGAGGTAATATAATAGGTTTAGATAAAGTCTCAAGATCATCAAGCAATAATAAAATAAATATTTGATAAAAAGACCAAGGAAAGAAAATTCATGGTAGGGGATTTAGTCTTGAAATGGGATGCCCGAAGGGAAGCTAAAGGGAAACATGGAAAGTTTGATAAATTTTTCTTGGACCCTTCCAAGTGGTTGCATTCCAAGATAAAAACACTTATGATTTAGCTCATTTGGATGGATATTTGTTTGGGGCTCCTTTAAATGGGAGGTTCCGCAAGCATTTCTTGCAGTACTAATCACTGCAAAAAATTTCTTACCCTGTACATAAATAATTCCTTTTCATTTATATCCATGAATTTTTAATATTACTTCATTCACCATTAATCACTTCAACAAGTTTTTTTAACAACATAAGTTGTTGAGAATTTTTTGTGTCACATATCAGAGCAATTTTCAAGTTTGAAGGAGATGTATCTTTTCAGGAAGACTCCATAACCCAACAAACGAAGGCACTTGGTATACATTTCTCAATAGACCACAGGGGTATGTTGTCCCCGATGGATCCAAATGCTAGTGATATATTTGTTCTTAGAAAATATTTGAAGGTTTAATGAAGTATTTGAGCTAAGGTTGGATGGATTAGAGGCTAAAGGGATAACTTCTTAAACCTTTGAATTAAAATGGCCAAACTGTTACAAAGCAGATGGAGGAAACAATAGAGAAATGATGCTCTCTTTGAGAATAAGGAAATGTTTTAGCACTATAGTGCTTATCAAGGGTCAAAAGGAGATTATCATGCCCAAGAAGAGGCTAAGTCCATTAACAAGGGGTTGTATCATGTGACCATGGCCCAAAAACCAAGAATAAGGAAACTCGTAGGCCCCCACTAATCAAATAGTTTTCAAAGTGGGTTGATCAACAATATAGATTTGATCCAGTGTTGATATCAATGACTCTGATTAAGTATTGAAGGGCCCCACAACACCGTTTTCAGGGAAGTATATTTTCACCCCATCAAGAATAATCCCATACCATCAACGACGATGTGATCGTCAATGAAATGCAGTTCACATTAGTATGGAGTTATCACCTACCATCGATTACGATGTCCTTGTCATGCCAACCTTATGCGTAATACCAATTAACAACTACCACGTGGACAGGGGAACCCACTAGACATATAGGTCAAAAGGGTGACACTTGTTTTACTTTTCTACCACTTCAACGCCAATGTGGACCAATGTGAAAGCACCATGTGTCCAGGGTGATGTCATCATAATATTTTTCATGCCTTAGTTGTTTCTGGATTTTGATCAAGCCTAGATCAACAACACTCCTGATTTCAGAGAAATATCAGTGACGCTCCTTGTTCCAGTGAAAGATCAATGTATCTCGTTGCCTCAATGAAAGAATAATGGTTGCGATCAGGATGGAGATCATCATCAGATAAATTCCAAGAGAAATCCCTGACACAAGTTTTCATAGTGTCGACGATGAAATGCATAAGAGATGACAACTTGGTTGCCAACAAATCACCTGTCAGAGCCACTCAGTGACCACCACGTGGACACATGGAACCCACCACATACATAAGTATATATTATGAATATAGGTGACACGTGTCATGCGTGGCTGCCATGTCAGAATAAAAGTGGACCAATGAAAAGTTGTCATGTGTCACAATGACGTCAGCATGATGATCTTTGACTTAGTCAATATTTTTCTTTTGGTAGAGCTAGATCAACATCCCTCATGCGTTGTCGGGATGTCCGTCACAAATTTAGATCAATGGCCATGATGTGGTCTCGGAGTCCCCTTATCAAAGTCATGTTTGAAGTCTAAATCCCAAACACTCCAATGGGCACCTCTGATGGATGGTCCAAATATTCTGTTGGACCTTTTTCATGTGGGTATGATCAGTGATCCAGATTTACTCCTAGGTATCAAAGCCTCTTGGCTATGTTTGAAATACACTTTCTAGTAGAGTACTATTAGAGCCAATCAAAAGCTACCAATAGGTGGAACCCACTAAAGGCTTCCGAAATCATATCAAGTTTGGGTGACATGTTTCATGTCTCCTTGCCACATCAACGCCAACGCGGCCGAGTGAGAAGTCACCACATTTCAAGGATGAAATCATGATGATGATATTTTCCTTAGCCGATTTTGGGTTCTTGGTCAATCCTGATTGACGACTTCATGCATCATCATGATTCCTCTTGCACCTCCAGATCAACAACTGAGATTCAAGCTCGTGGTCCCCTCATTGGATTTTCATTTGAAGCTTAGACCCCTATTACTCCAATGGAAGGTCCAACTCAACTCTCATACCTCTTTCAAGTGGGATGGATTAACGATCCAGATCTGCTCTTGGGTATCAAAGATTCCCATCCAGGTGTCGTATCAAAGCATTTGTGGAGCATTGTTAGGGAAAATCAAAAACTACCATGTGGATGCAGGAAACCCACCAGATACACATGTTATCATTACAAAAATGGGCGACACATGTCATGCCTTCTTGCCACCTTAGTTCTAGAGTGAACTAATGAAAAACCACCACATGTCAAGATGATGTTAGCATGATGATATTTTCCTTAGTCAATTTTGGGTTCTTGGTCGAGACAAATCAATGACTCTTGTGTGTCATCGGACTTATTCTTGCAGCTCTAGATCAACGGTAGAGATTCAAACTCAGAGTCCCCTCATCAGAGTCATGTTTTCAACCTAGAACTCAATGACTCTGATGGGCACCCTGATGGAAAACCCATACCTTCTCTCATGCCTCCTACAAGAAGAACCAATAAACAGTCAAAATATAGTCACACACCCACTTTCAAATCAACGGTCAAGATTACTCGATATACAAGTAAGTCATTGGGCCTAAAAAGTCTCAGATAAATGCCTAAGATAGCTATTTGAGATTTATCTGATGATTGTTGAGTTTACAACTTTTCAACCTTCATTTCTCTGATGGGTGTGATCTCGATCAATGATCGATATTTCTTTCCAAATTTGATCTGATGGATACTGAGTCTCATGCCAATGCAGATTTGATTTTGAGTGCCCCAAAACAGAAGAAATGATTATAGAGACTCTTAATGGACATAGCTCAAGTGGATATTTTTTACGCAGGTTTCCAGCTGCCCCAAGATCTCAACATAACAGGATTCATGCAGGTAAAATTAATTAATTTTTAACAAAGGAGAAAATTCTCAAGAATGAATAAGCCATAATAATATTCAAGAAGATGGAAATGGTTTCAAGAACCAGCTTTAGGGAATGAAGGAGAGGAAAAAAATACAATGAAGGATCCCATTGGTAAGGTCGAGACTTTGGGGAGTTAAAGAGTCTTCTAATAACCAAAACTATTCAACCACTAAAAACTTGAGCATAGTGAGTTGATAAATGCAATAGGTAACCAGAGATTCATCCCATGCGTTTAAGTTTCAGTCTGTAATTCCTCCTTACAATATTTTGTTATTGTAAAGCATATCCTCCCAATTTTTCTTTTCTTGTATTAGATATGATTTATAAATTCTAAGAAAATAGATTATACCTTATGTTTAGTGTTAGTACATGATGTTTAATCCTGATATAGAAGTGATTTCCTCTAAATTAATGACCATTTATTAGCATCTATTTGTGCATTTGAATGATATGTAGAGGGTACCTCCTTGAATTTGAGTGTATGAAGGTGTTAATTGTTTGAAGAATATGTGTATTGATATGTTTACACTTGTTAGAGTTGTTGAATCCTTAATTTCTTAGCACACTATTCATTTCGCATAGGCTACATGATTCATTCTTAGCAGTGCCCTGGATGTTTATTTTTTTCTTTCCTCTTATCCACCATTTCATCTCCCTTTTAATCTTGATTGTTTGAAATAATCGTAGACATATGCCTCTAATAGTTGAGAGAATTTTTCATATGAACTGAGAATTGTTTGAGGTCCTATAATTTCAAAAGAAAGAGAGAGAGAGAGAGGAAAAAACTTCCCAAATATTGCACAATTATTTTATACCAAATCTGGCCTTAATATTCATCCCGAGTCTTGGCCCCTGGGGTGCCTCGGCATCGTTCCAACAATATATTGGAACATCTAGAGGGATAACAATATCAGCAAATCAAACCCCTCTATCCATGACCATCCAGTTTGAAATTATTTGTCTCCTCTATGTCATATTTTACAAGCCTTTTTTTTTGTTGCAAGTTGTTTCCTCTGCCAACCTGTAATACCCCAGTTTGGAGTCCCTGTATTAATAATGTATTTTGTTATTTTATGAAAGGCCGGAGTGCCCAAACAATTAAAAATGGTCGAAGTGCCTAGGAAAATGTAATGTTGTGATCATTATTAATAATAAATTTGCAATATTCCAGATATAATATAATATGCAAAACAAAAATATTAAACAAGCAATAGCAGAACAACAATGATATATCCAAAACAATATCATAATAATACCAGAATAACACTAGAAATAGCACTTTTATTATTGATAACAATGTTCAATTTCTTGTTCGAGGGGGAAAACTCCAACATAGTAGAGATCTATTACAATAATATCCAGGGAAAAAATGTCCAATGCCTCCTACTCTTATTTATACTAATTCTATCATCTGAGGAAAATTCTATAGGAAGATATTTCTAGAAGTGAAAGCTTCTATTAGGTCTTCTTACATTGACTTATTCTCATTTATTTATTAGGCCTTATTAACTAATGTCGACCTTTATTACATAGAAAACATATCCTACTAACTAGTGACCCATGGAAAGGGGTTAGGATCAGATCCTAACAAAAATACATTGTTGGCTGCTAGACACACAAGGAAAAGATTTATAGTGGGCTATGATTCCATGAGAGAGGGGGCTTAAGGGGTTAATTCTTCTTATTATATTTTATTTACCCATAATTTTTTTAACCGAGAGATGTGGTTACATGAGCTTCTTGGGGAAGGCCATGTGGTTCTTAATTTCCAAGTAAATATATAAACCCATCCTTGGGTTTTTAGGGGGTTCACTCATTGTTCATTGTTCACACTCTTTGTTCTATTCACTCTTTCTTTCATTGTTTCTCATTCATCATTCCTCATTCATTCTTGTTTTTAGATTGGAACATGGGAGAAAATTGTTCAGGAATAATCCATTGCTTGTTGGTCATAGTAATGACTGGTGTATTCCTGATCCAAGTGGATATTGGTTTCCACCCACCTATTCCAACTCCCGACTGGATCATCTTGACATTTTTTCAGTTCAACACGTTTCTCTGTAACGAGGACATTTCTTTGTAATTGTGGGTAATACACTTCCGAGGCTGTCTTAAAGACCTACTCAGCATCCAGATGAATATTGGTGGCCACCCACCTATTCCAACTAGCTTATTTTGGAAGTTTTCATGTCAATACATCTTTTTGTACTTCCAGGGCCGTTTTGGGGCCCTAAATAGTGTTTTCTTGGCTTTCCACAGTCAAACTATAAACAAAGTCGTAGTTTGATGGAATAATGTGTATTTCTCAAAAAGACCTCTCCAATAGGCTATCACACACCTAAAACGGAGATCGTATGAAAAATTAAGGACCCCGGTAAGTTAATGTACTAACTTACCCCAACAGGCCCATGTGACTTTTGGTGCTTCATCTCCCAGGGTTAGGTTTTTGGATGTCTAGTGTTTTGGAATTCATGTTTATCATAAAAATTCCTTCAGAGCATCATTGTACTCATATTCTTGTGAATGAGCATAGTCGTCACATCTCTTCTCAGAGATAAAGATGTCACCATTCTAGCGAGTCTTGCACTCTATATTTTTACAGTCTCTGTACATTTCTTTCATTAATATAAATAATGTATTGTTGTATTTCTATGTTTCTGGAATTTTTTATGTGTATTTCATTGTAATATCTTTTCTTTCATTTCGTTCCGAAAATAATATGGATCAATTTCAACCATCAATTATTTCCTGCATGTATGAGATGCATTGGAATGCTTTACGTTTTTTTCACAACTGTGAACCCTAAGAGTCCTAGCATGGAGATTATTGACCGGATGCACTAGAGCCCTAGAAGGAGGTGGAAAGCCTAAGGAATGCATGGAAGAGAAGGGATTCCATTCTCTTGGGTTGTGCAAGCTAGAGAGAAGAGAGTTGGTGTACTTGGGATTGTTGTATGTTGAGAAAACTACGAGAGCTTGAGTGTTAACTGGTTTGGGAAGTTGAGTGAAACCCTGGAACCATCCTTGTGGATTCATAGCCTTGGATTGTGGTGACCTGCTATTGAGACTTGGAATAACAACGTCTATCGTTGGGTGGAATGTCCTTGGTCTCCATCCAGTTGCTGATTCATTTTCTTAAAGATAAGTGCTCTATGTCATGTGTTTCTATCCTTGTATTTTTATTTTCGTTGTGTATTAATTAATATCTCTGAGATGTGTATCTTTAGTGTGCTTGCTTGATGGTTATTTTTGTGCATGGCATGTTTAAACATTATTTTATGTTGTATCATGAATCTTGATTATTTCATGTGATTTTATGGTGTTCTTTCATGCTTATTTATTAATTAAATGTTATCAAAATTCGAAATCAATTTTTGAAGTAGTGTTATCTAGCCTGTGGGTGGTTGGGTACATTATAGATTGTTATAAGAGATTTTGGTTGAAACACTAGACTAGTATGGGATGAAAAAAGTGTGAATCCGATAGATTTGTTGTCATATGTTCTGGTCTGTGCAAGTTTGGGGAAAAAACGGAAATATTAGAGAGGAAATTTCTCAAAACTGTGAGAAGATTTGAGTTGAAATGAGTCAATACTATTTAATAATTTTAATGGATTCAATCTGTAGAGTTGCACTAGAGAAAAATTCGAACACGAAGGTTGAGAAAATACGTATTTTAATGGTCATTGTATCATGGTGAAAAATTCATAGGATCAACAACCAAGATCATGTTTGATCTTGATATCAAAGGCCTAGATTCACCCTAGATAAATTTAAAATTTGATAAAGTTTTGAAGTTTGGAAAGGTTGTGAGATCAACGGTCGATATCATCTTGGATGGGAGATCAATGACCCATATTCACCTAGGTTTTGTCTGAAATCATCTAAGTGTTATATTTTTTCAAAGGAACTCATCAAAGGCCGATGGTAGGGGATCAACGAGTTTTGCAAAGTGTTGAAGTTTTCCAAGATTATGCACACAAGGTTTCTCACAAATTCAATACTCGGAAATGATCTACATTATTGTATAAGAATTCAACATAAACAACATAGAAGAAGGATAACACTAAGAAAAAATTTGGTTCTGCAACTTCTATTTGATTACAACCCTTAATCTCCTCCTCTCTTACACACTATAAACATTCCCTACATGATCTCTTTCTCTTTATCTAATTTGAATTTCTCTCTCATTTGCATTTTCGTGCATACATTAGCTCATTTATAAAAACAATGTCTTTGAACCTCTAAATGGGTTTGCATCCTCTATTCTTATATAAAATACTAACAAATTTTACTTGTCTCTAAAACTAATTAAATTCTCTAAATACATGCTCAAACATAAAATAAAAAATTAACATTACATGGCATTTTAAGGAAAACAATTTTCCCCTACTTATGCCAACCTAGAAACTTTTAGAACCCTGTAGTATTCCAAATATAAAATAGTATGCAAAACATAAATATTTTAGCTAGAAATGGCAGAACAACAATTATATAACAAGAACAATACCATAATAATACTAGAATAACACCAAAAAGAGCACCTTGATTAGTAATAGCAATGTTCACTTGCATCTTCGAGGGGGAAACCTCCAGCAGAGAAGAGCTCTATTACAATAATATCCAAGAAAAAAATTCTCATACCCTCTACTCCTATTTATACTAAATATGCCTATCCAAAATAACAATCTAGAGAAAGATCCTTCTAGAAGCAGAAGCTTCTATTAGGTCTTCTTACATTTGACCTATTCTTCCTTATTGCTTGGCCTTATTAATATTGGCCTTTATTACATGGAAATATATTATTCTACCTATGTGAGGGGCTAGGGAGGTTAGTGTTGATGTGTCCTAAATACCTTAATTCAACAATAGGAACCAAACCCACCACCGAGGCCCAATTAGACTCTGCAACATTTAATAGTGGAATGGTTCTACAAATCTTGCGATCCGGCCAATTAATTGCTGAGCTTTATGTTTTCTTGTGAAGGCATCTCCTTCAGTTTGGAATTTCTCTTTTTGTATTTTGTCTTAGGTGGGACTGATGTCAGATGTAAGATTGTATAAACCAACTTGGAAACAAACAGGATTAAATTTAACTACTGGAGAAGAGGTTGAGCTTGGGATAACCCACTACTGAAGCATGTAGATGACAATTTTATACCACAAGGCCTAGTACTAATACATTAACCATGTGAGAATCCAATTACTGTCTGAGACACTTAATTATCAGAAATAAAACACATATGCAATAAGATAATAGAAAGAAAAATAATTCACCTTCTCTGATCATTCATCACACAATAACATAACGATTCATCTTCATCATAAAGAAAAGAATTGTAAAACATTGCATCGGATAACTTATCAATGGATTCCATAGCTCTTACTTTTCACAACATCTATTCACAAAATGAGATAGGAAATAGTTCTTCTCCGCGTCCAATCACAGATGCATTTTATGAAAATATAACTTGTCTTTTCTCTAGAAGGACTTCTCTATTAAGGATAGCTTCAAAATAATTCTTAACAAACCAGAAAAGAAAGTTTCTTGCAACAACCATCGACCTCTAACTAATTGGTCAATGCTCTTATTTATAGCATAAAATTCAACTAAAAATAATGGCTAAGTGTAGATAAGTGAACAAAATTTGTCACGTGGCGTTCTCTCCTAACATTTTTCTAACAGTCAACTCAAGGCGTTCCTTTGAAAGGGTGATTTTTCTCATACTCTGACCAACTAATGAACATATCCTCATAGGCATGGGCATATGGAAATCAATGTTGTTCCATCGGTGCTGTGTAAATTTCTCTAATCTCCACCACATGCGCCCAATACTTCGCCAGACTGGTGCTTAGCTGTTGTAGCACAGCCTGAGCTCTAATTGGGTGTTCCATAAATTTTTGCACTTCTCCTGGCATTGTGTCAATCACCTTTTCCAGCTCTTCAGCCCATAAAGAATCCTTCTTGGCGTGAAATTCAACTATGTCGTGCAAGTTGACAAAGTCATTAGGCATGCCAAATTCGAGGAGTCTGATATCTTTCATCACCCTGTTGATTTTACCCCAATGTTTATCGCATTTATCCCACTGCTCTTGAATTTCCTAGTGTGGTTCCCGAGACATTTTATCCCAATACTTGAATGATTTATTTATGCGATCAAGAGTACTTTCACTCAACAACCGGATGTCGTGTTCTTCTTTATCTTGGCCCCTCTGGACTACACCAATGTAGTCGACTCTTTCCATAGCTTGTTGTGCCTTTTCGTACCACTACTCTATATCCTTGCAAGTCACGAGTGCCATGAGAGTATCTTCTTGGAGCTCAGCTATCTTCCCAGTGAAAATATGTCGCTTGTTTGTGAACTTGTAGTAGGCCTCTTTAAACTCACTCCTCAGATACACCGTAGCCTATGTGGTGTCTTGGTAATAATTAGCCAGGTGGCACAAATTTTCCAATTCTTTCAGGGCCACGGCCAAATCTTTTTCATCCTTTTTAGATCTGTCTAGGGTGGCATCCGAGATTGCTCTCCCTATGCCGATAAGTTTGGATGTTCTGTGTTTATCAATTCTTCGTTTGCAGTGGTGAGGATGGAGTGGTCCAATGTAATCCTCCTTTTCTTGGTGGTTCATTGGACAATGTCCTTCCTCTTCGATCATAGGTGATCACATAGATATCGACTACTTCATCCACCGATTCAGGAATATGATGATCACCCCATGTGAGTGTATTACTTAGAATTTCAGTGGTGTGCACTTGTTTGAGGTCAGGTTCTTGAACTTCCTAGTTATGATTTGAAGGTTCAACCTTTGTTTGTTTCTCATCGAGATTCTAGGCATCGGTTGAAATAGAAGTGTCAGGGATTGACTCGATACTTACTTGTTCATCGACTATTGAGATGTCGATTTCTTGTTGCAGAGTTCCTTTCTCTAGATCTCCCAATGCCGACCCGTCTTTTAGGACATCCGCTTGGGTCTCCAACGCGTTGACTATTTTAGTGTGTAGGATACATTCGTCTTCCTTTTCTTTTGACACAACCTCCTGGGTTTGGGTGCAAGAGATGGGAGAAGACGTCTTCTCGGGTTCCTTTTCTTCATCGACATGCACAGGGGTCCCAAGAGATACCTCTGAGATTTCATCATCATGATAGATTTTAATTTTATCGTGGAGGGGGTCTGATGCACTTGTTTTTACTGATACCGTGGCTTCCTTCGGCTGCGTTGCGATGCTTGTCAATGATTTGGCCAGTGGCTTTATGGATTCAGGGTCATTTGACCCATTGATTTTATCAAGGCTTATGAAATCAGGGCCTCTTGGTCCAACTGGGATTTCTTCTGGGCTATTGGTCAAAAGCCTTGGCATATTGACGAGGTTCGGGTTATCCCACATCTGATTCATAATCTGTTGGGCCTATTGATACATGAGTAACCCTTCCTCCCATGCAACCCGATCCTAGGGGAAATTCCTATCCTGTATTAGGGTTACCTGGGGAATATATGTCATTTCGGTGGCTTCCTAGGGAGCTTCCACCGCTCCCCCTGATATCATTTCTTCTCTGGCCCTAAGGGCCTCTTGAGTCGATTGTTGAAGGATTGTCTCTTTCTCATGCCAACTCATGGCCTTGAACCTGGTTGCCTTAAGGTCAGCCATCCTTGCCATCAACTCACCCCAGTCTTGAGTATTTTGGATGAAGATCTCATCTTCAAACCTGTCATGGGCGTATGGCCAATAGGACGATACTTGTGATGTGTGTTTTAGGACTAAACCTTTTGGTTCATGCTTGCAAAAGAGACCAGTATGGAATTGGAACTCCAGTTGGTTCAACCCTTCCTATTTGGCTTGAGAAGTGTCTTTTACAATGTAGAAACCTATATGGAATACATACGGTATGAATGCTCGCTTCTTATCCTTTACCAGAGTAGAATTATAACCTTGCAAGATGGTCTAATAATAGATTTCCCCAACTACTAATCGATCAGGGACATACACAGGTAACAAGTGTGGTGCTTTGGTGGCTCTGAAAACCCTGATGTAGGTATCACGTTCATCCAGGTACTAGTGGCCAACTTTTGATATCATCTTTCTGGTCACCTCCGACAGTCTCTGGCACTCTTTCTTAAACAACAAAAAATGAATATGTGCGATAAATTGATCACAGATGAGATATTAGGATTTCTTGTATCTGTTCTCCCATAAGATGTCAAAATATACATGGACCAACAGTTCTGAAGTGTGCCATCTCAAGTTCATTCCAGCAAAGGCATTTCTGGCACAGATGACGTCCAATAGATAAGATGTCACGTGGAAAGATGGAGTTTCTCCTTCTTTCGACGTCTAAGCATGTTGTATGCAAGTGCTCAGATGTTTGGAGATGATGGCACCCCAGTTAAAACCTATCCCAAAAATGGCTATAGTATAAGCTAGAGGCATCCAAGCCTCTGAAAAACTGGAGAAATATTTCTCCCCATGTAACTGGCAGAGGAGAGCCATTAGATAGATATACACCTCCCTTAAGTTAGCCATCGGTTACCATCCGAAGATCCTATTAGTGAAATTTTTATCCTCTCTCCACCATGAAGTCATCACCTTGCTGATGTCATGTTTTTGATAGAATATTACAACAAAATCTATGTTTAGTTGCTCCTCTGACTCTTTGAGTTTTTAGTAACTCTACACCTCCACTGGAAGGAAAACCCTAACACACTCACCATTGTCATCATTAATCAGACACCTTTGAGTGTCTATGTGGTCAATAAGCCACTTCAAGAGTTCAATGCATGGGAAAATCGAAGTTCTACTTTCTACCATGTGCAGGTATGCTCTTCAGATATTAGGAAAAACCTCGTCATTGAGCTTCCTTATATCGGGGTCTTGTGTGGGGTATATCCGAGGAATTCCTCCCGCTTGATCTTCTTGAAAATTTCTTCCCAATGCAGGAATACTTCCTTGATCCCGATACTTTCCTTTGTGTCTCCAAAGGTCAGGGTCTGAACAAAAATCTTCTTGGTGGATGTTTTGATGACGGGCACCGGTTTTGGAGTAGACTCCAATTATTTTGCGACAACTGGGGAAGAGTCTTCTCCTATATCTGGTTTTGTTAGCTTAGGTGCTCTCGGATATTTTCTAGTGGTAGGTTTCTTTGGAGGCATTGTTCCTGCAAATGAAGCAATCCTTTAGGGTCGGCATACAAAGAAATATTGGATCATAATGTATAAGTGAGGTGAAAAATACAACAAAATCCGAACTAGTACATACCTGTAACACTTTCTAAACTCTGTGATTTAATACTCACAGGATCTTGGACGCTTCTTCTGAATTGTTCATCTCACTCCTCCGGAAATCAAACGAGATTTGCCGCCAAATCCATGAAATTCAATTCTTCATGGATTGACGGCGGAGGGTGGTGTCCTCTATTACCAATTTCAAATAGCTTCTTTGATCTCTGCAAAAATTAATAACAAATGAAAGATTTGGAATTAATTAGTTATTTAAATGCTTCAAATCCATCGTATCTTAGATCTAAAACATCCCATCACGTTTCTTTCTTAGTGGACAGATCAGGAATCGGCGATATCCTTGTGTATGTTCCTGTTGGCATCCTCTGGAGGAAATCTCCGATGCCGATTGATTTTGTAATAAGGTGTTGATGTGGAAAAATGGATTTCGGGTGCGACTTGGGTCTTGGGAGATAGTAATGAATTAGAGGAAAACTAGATCATATGTATAACCACTTGGGAAATGACATATGGCAGATGAGGACAAGTGGTTTGATTGTGTATCCCAGTCGAAGTCTTTTTTTTTACAAGAGGTGTGTGTTAAAATAAACCTGGGATTGTCGATGCCGAAATTTATCAGTGTTCGACAATCGAGGATTGAATTATCATGCTCTCTATGAGATAACTTTATAAAACTTGTTAATGTTGATAATTAGTGGGGACTGGCTATCGGTGATAAAACCATCGCGTAGTTTCCTTGTGGGTCATCGTCTTCGAAAAAACCCCCCGATACCGAAAATGTTTCGAAAGTCGGCGATCAGTGATATCATTTATTTCTTCATGAGTGCTTACTCTTTTAGCCTTTTGTCGATGATGAAGGGATCATTCATTGGCGATATCCTTGGTGATGTTTGTCATGAAATAAAAACTCTTGTATGCCGACACCGACGAATATTAGGACTCAGCTACTTCAGTTCTCTCGAGTGATTTTCTTTCATGATTAATCCTTTCGGATGTTGAATTTCTTAAGTGCATCGAGGAAAAGTTTTGACGGTTAATTCTTTAATTCAGATGTTAGTCTTTTAAGTTATGGGTTTTCTCATGCTCAAGAAAACTTTGAAAGAATTAAATGTAAAACAAAAACGATAAGCAAAGGAAACATTTTTCATACTGAGGTTGAATTAGATAGTGCAAAAGATCAAGTGGTGCCCAAAAAGACAAATATGACATAGGATTTTTAGGGTGTGTTGAGTGCTAAACAGTTAGGTCCCTAACATGTCCCCCCCCTTTAAAAAAACATTGTCCTCAAGGATTGAGATGAGGAAATTTATGCAGAATGGTAGTTGGTTCCCAAGTGGCATCTGCTGAAGTTATATCTTTCCACTAGACTAACATTTCCTTGATCTCATACAGATGACGCTCACACTGGTCCAAAACTGCTTGTGGATGCAACCATATGGATCCTTGTTCATCCAACTCGAGGAGGCTGGTTTGAGTTTGCTACTTAGTTCCAATCACCTTCTTTAAGATGGATACATGAAAAATAGGATGGATCTTAGAATGATTGGGAAAAGATAATTGATGGGCCACTTGTCCCACATGCTTGAGAATGGTATTAGGACTATAAAATTTGGGTGCTAGTTTCTGACAATGGTCATCCTTGAGGGATGTTTTCTTATAAGGTTGTAGTCGAAGAAACACATGGTATCCTTCAACAAATTGACATTCAGAGTGACCTTGATATGCATGTTGCTTCATGTGATTTTGGGCCATGAACAAATTCTCTTCGAGGGTATGGAGAATATCTTCTTGAATTGTAAGCATTTACTCAACTGCTTGGACCTCCGAGACATATAGAAGGTATGAGAGAACTAAAGGTGGATGTTTTCCATATACTGCTTCAAAAGGAGTCATCAAGGTGGTTGTATGGTAAGAAGTGTTGTACCGCCATTCAACTAGTGGTAACCATTGAGCCCACTGATTTTTCCTTTCCGATGCCAAACACCTCAAATATGTTTCCAAACACTTGTTGACAACTTCAGTTTGACCATCAGTATGGGGATGATAAGTTGTGTTGAGATGCAATTGGGTGCCCTATAGCATGAAAAATTCTTGCCAAAAATTTCTAGTGAAAGTGGGGTTTCGATCAGAAACAACAGAATGAGGCATTCCATGAAGCTTGAAGACGTGATACATGAAATGTTGAGCCACAATGGAGGTTGTAAATGGGTGTTGAAGAGACCAGAAATGAGCATACCTAGAAATACGATCAATTACCACCATGATCACTGATTTATTGCTCGATTTAGGTAAGCCCACAATAAAATCCATAGAGATATCCCTCCAAATAGCAAGTGGAATCGGAAGAGGCTATAGTGTTCCAAGAGCTTTGGTTGTTTCTCCCTTGTTGCGTTAACAAACATAACATTCTGCCACAAAATTGTGAACATATTTTTTTATACAATCCTAGAAAAAAGAACGTTTGACCCAGTCATGGTTTTGGTAAACCATGAGTGCCTAGATGTGGGTGTAGCATGAAGCTTAGAAATTACCTTGGATTTAAGTTGTGATGGTTTACTTAAATAAAAACGACCTTTGTAGAGAATCTCATCATTATGCTAAGAGAACCCTAGGGAGACTAGAGAATTGGCCTGGAATTGTTGGATTCGATCAAAAATTTTGGGGTCGAGTAGCCATTCCAGGCAAACAACTTGGAGCCAATATAGTACAATAAAGGAGAGGGAAAAAAAGGACCCTTCATATTCATATTTTATTGAAAGAGCATCAACAACCACATTGTCTTTTCCTTTCTTGTAAATGATCTCATAATCATATACAAATATCTTAGTCACCCATTTTTTTTTCTCCGGGGAGGAAGGGCATTGTTCCATAAAATACTTGAGGCTTTTATTATCTATCTTAATTTGGAAGCACTACTCCAATAGATAAGGGTGCCAAAGATACATTGCATGCAGAGTAGCCAACATTTCCTTTTCATAGATTTTTTTTCCCAAATGTCAGTCTAACAGGTGTTTGCTGGTAAATGCCAAAGGACGACCATCTTGTATAAGGACCGATCCAATTCCTCTCCCAAAAGCATCACATTCTAAGAAAAATTTCTTTGTGAAATAAATAAGGGACAAGATTGGAGTGGTGCACATGGTCGCCTTCGAGGTTTGAAAGGCCTTATCAGCTGTGGGATTCCAAGTGAAAGAATTATTTTTAAGGAGAGCAGTGAGAGGTGCCACAATATTTCCATAATTCTTAACAAACTTACGAAAATAGTCTTTTAAACCCAAAACTCCATGCAATCTTATGAGAGACTTTGGGCAAGGCCAATCCTACATAGCTTCAATCGTTTTAGGATCCACCCTGACACCTGACGCTCCAAAAGACCATTTATATTGTTTTAGGAAAAGTCGATGCTGAGAGAGTAGATGTAGAGCTCGATCCACATGAGCAATATGGGTTGTCTAGGTTTTACTATAGATGAGGATATAATCAAATAAAACTAAGACAAAATGATGGATAAAGGGACAAAAGACATGATTCACGAGGTTTTAGAAAGTAGAAGGATCATTACACAAGCCAAATGGCATGACCAAAAACTCATAGTGGCCCTCATGATTTTGAAATTCAATCTTAGGAATGTCTACCTCATTCATACATATCTGGTGGTAGCCAGAATGAAGATCAATTTTAGTAAAGAACTAGGAACCACTCAATTCATCTAAGAATCAAGATGTCATCAATGAAAGGAATGGGAAATTTGTCTTTGATGGTGAGTTTGTTGAGGGTGTGAAAGCCAGGACACATGCACCAAGAGCCTTCTTTATTAAGGACCATGACCATAGGAGAAGTGTAGGGTCTCCTACTAGGACATATAACACTTATGGTGAGAAATTCGTGAACAATTCTCTCAAATTCATTTTTCTGAGAAAATGGATGACGATAGGGGTGAACATTGGGAGGAAGGATTTCGGGGACAAGGGGAATGAAATGATCATGAACACCATGGGAAGGAAGAAGTCCTTGGGGAGTAGAAAAAACAACTTGATATTTGGAGAGCATGGATTGGAGGTCCTATGACATAGAGGGTGTCTCAGTGGCTTGAATTTCATGAAATTGTGCAATAGTGCTAGAATGACATTTTTTTAGGATATTTTCCATGCAATGGGAATTGATGATATCCTAGGAACCAATGTTGATGCCTTGCAACTTATATTGTTGTCCCTTTTGATTGAATTGCATGGTTAATTCCTTAAAATCCATGAGAATGGGACCCATATTCCTTAGCCATTATGCACCCAACACAATGTCACAACTACCCATGTCGATAGAAAACATATGATAATCTATGTGGTACTAGCCAATTTGGACATGCACATTTTCACAACGCCCCCCACATTTCATGGACCCACCATTGGCAATCATGATTTGAAAATTATTGATGACACAGATATAGCAATTAATTTCTTAGGCAATGTGGTGATGAATAAAATTATGGGTGCTTCCACTGTCAACAAGGATGATGACCTTTCTATGCTTAATGTAACCAATTAGCTTGAGGGTTTGGGGAGAAGAGAACCGAGTGAGAGCATTCAAGGAAATGGCGGGTTCAAATTTAGGAGGGTCGAAGGGTGGGGTCATGTCAGTTGGTTCAGGTGACTCGGCCATAGGGCGGGCCTCAATATCATCTTAAAAAACATTCTTAGAGATGGACATAAAAAGTTTTTGTTCCTTACACTTGTACCTAGGAAAACATTTTTCATCTCAATTATAAAAAATGCCTTTGAGTTGGCTTTTAGCCATTTCTTCCCTGGTCAATTTATGGATTTGTAGTGGAGTAGAAGGAGGAGTTAGAGTGATCCAGGTGAATATTGGTGGCCACCCACCTATTCCAACTGGCTCATGTTTTTAGTTTTTAGTGCAACACGTTCTTCTGTACTCCTTTCTAATTGTGGGTTCTACACTTACGGGGCTTTCTGAATCCCTACACATCTTCCAAGTGGATACTAGTGGCCTCCCACCTAATCCAAATGGCTTATTTTGTATGTTTTCATGTCAGCACATCTTGTTGTACTTTCAGATCCATTTTGGGGCCCTAAATAGTGTTTTTTGTCTTGCCACAATCAAACTATAGATGAAGTGAAATTTTTATGGTGTAATGTGTAGTTCTTGAAAATACCTTTCCAACAGAATATCACGCGCCTAAAACATAGATAGTATGCAAAAGTTATGACCCCGAGAAGTTAATGTACTAACTTACCCAAACAAACATGACTTTTGGAGTTTCATCTCCTAGTGTTAGGTTTTTGGCATTCATGTTTATCATAAAAAGGCCTTTAGAGGCTCATTGTACTCATCTTCTTTCAAATGAGCATAGTTTTCAGATCTCTCCTTAGAGATAAAGCTGCCACCATTCTAACAAGTCTTGCACTTTGTATTTTTATAGTCTCTTTACAACTATTTCACTAATAGAAGTCAATTCTTATTGTATTTATTTGTTTCTAGAAATTTTCATGAGTATTAAATTGTAATATCTCTGCTTTCATTTCATTCCAAAAATAATTTGGATCAGTGGTATCAAAGAAGGCTTCTCTTGATCATTTTTCAGTGCATTTCCCCGATGAGGTCCGAGTATAGCCAATTGGATCTCGAGTTTGTTTCTCTTGAGTAAAATCACTCTCGCACACCCAAGAAACCCTCGATGGCGACATAAAATAAAAATAGTGGAGAAAAATATTCTATTAACTTGTTGCTTGAGCAAGATCTAGCGCGACAGAGGGAAGAAATGATGGAGAATTTTTCACACATCCTTCAACGTCTGTGGATAGCAATAGGCGCATCTTCATCAAGTGACCATTTTGGAGGAACCTCTCCCAGCTTCAACATACAAGTTAATTTTGATACTCCCATATTTGAAGGTCAGATAGATGTGGATGCCCTAGAAAAGTGGTTAAATATATTAGAAGGTTATTTCTCTATTCAAATTTTTTTCGACAGGGAAAATATCACCTTCACACTCCTCAAGGCTCTCCCCCATGTCAAACTTTGGTGGAAAACTTACTGGGATAAAAGTTCCATAGAGGAATCTAGAATATATGGGGCCGAGCCCACTCGGGATTTTTTTGTGGATGCGGTCAACGAACAGTACTATCCTGTTGATAAATATGAAGACCAGTACATGAGATGGACCACACTACGGTAATTGAAGAGATAAATAGTGTCCAAGTTCATAAATACTTTCCATACCTTGCACACCAAGTTGGGTATCATAGACTCTGAG
>JASDQU010012903.1:43925-57131 GCA_032191745.1 Picea mariana | reverse complement strand
CCATGTGTCTTCCACTCACACCATTCTGGCCCACCTTTTTCTTATTTCCTCGCTCCCACCTATCATCTCCTGCCATGTGTCTCTCTCTTGCTTCACGCTGCTTCTACCTATGTCGTGTCCTCACTCCCCCACCTGTCACACTGCGGCCTCCCTGTCACCTTCTCATGGCACATCGCCTCATCATTTGGTGTCACAGCCTCCGTTTCTTTGCCACCTAGTGCTTCCACCTTAGTACCTCTCTTCTCACCTTCACAGTGTTGACGCCATCGCCCCCGTCAGACCCTCATCCAAATCCACCATATGAGTCCCTTGGTAGCAGTCCAACGAAGAAGAAAAAGCCAAAGGGAGACTGCCACGTCCTACAGGTGAAGAGTTGACCAAGTCGTGCCTGATCTTGAGAAAGCAGTTATTGAGGTATTTGATGGTGGTTGAACGTCGTCTCCTTTCATAAATAGAAGGTAGGGAAAGGACAAAGTGTAGAGGCAGATTGTCAGTCTATCCTGACAAGGATCATGTTTGAAAGAAGACTAGATGGGCAGTTTACCCAATGTTTGCACGTGCATCCTGACAGAGAATCTTCTCAACATCAAGCATTGAACTCATGACGTGATCATGCCTTCAACGTTTGGGTCAGTTCCAAGTATATGTAGGCATTTTTGCCATTTTTTTTAGGTATTGATGGTAGAGCTAAGCTCCCGACTATAAATATTTAACAAAGCCTCTGGTTCTCTGGTTATACAATGATATTTTGATATTTCTTGTTTAATGGCAGCCAACCTCCTCCTTTCCTTGTTCCTCTGAATATGAAATCTCGGGTATGGATGATCCAGTCGGGTGTTGCTGTAACTATATGATGTATGTTTGATTGTATTAGTTCTACACATTTGAGGTTTACTTTGAAGTTTCTTTGGTCTGAGAGGATCTCATATCTGTGACTTTTCCCCTTCCTTTCCCTCCACTTACTCACCACTATGCAAAATTTACTTGCTTAAGTTAAATCAAGACCTCACATGTCCTTGTTGTTCCAACCCAGTTTTCTAAGTGAGTGATATTGTTCTAAGTTTACTTTCATTCGATCACCCCCTTTATAAATAAATCATGAGATAAACTGATGGGCCTCAGGCTTACTCCTGCTACAATCCAGGAGTGACTTATGACGCCAACAGGTATGATTAGTGAGCCAGATCTACTCCCAGGTATCAAAGCCTCTTGGCTAGGTTTGAAATACACTTTCTAGTAGAATACTGTCAGAGCCAATAAAAAGCTACCACATGCATAGGTGGAACCCACTAAAGGCTCCCGAAATCATATCAAGTTTGGGTGACATGTTTCATGTCTCCTTGCCACATCAACGCCAATGCGGCCCAGTGAGAAGGCACCATGTTTCAAGGATGAAATCATCATGATGATATTTTCCTTAGCCGATTTTTGGTTCTTGGTCAATCCTGATTGACGACTTCATGCATCGTCATGATTCCTCTTGCACCTCCAGATCAACAACTGAGATTCAAGCTCGTGGTCCCCTCATTGGATTTTTTTTTGAAGATTAGACCCCTATTACTCCAATGGAAGGTCCAACTCAACTCTCATACCTCTTTCAAATGGGACGGATTAACGATCCAGATCTTCTCTCGGGTATCAAAGATTCCCATCCAGGTGTCGTATTAGAGCACTTGTGGAGCGTTGTTAGGGAAAATCAAAAACTACCATGTGGATGTGGGAAACCCACCAGATACACATGTTATCATTACAAAAATGCGTGACACATGTCATGCCTTCTTGCCACCTCAGTTATAGAGTGAACCAATGAAAAACCACCACATGTCAAGATGATGTCAGCATGATGATCTTTTCCTTAGTCAATTTTGGGTTCTTGGTCGAGACAAATCAATGACTATTGTGCGTCATCAAGATTATTCTTGCAGTTGTAGATCAACGGTCGAGATTCAAACTCAGAGTCCCCTTATCAGAGTCATGTTTTCAACCTAGAACTCAATGACTCCGATGGGAACCCGATGGACAACCCATACCTTCTCTCATGCCTCCTACAAGAAGAACCAATCAACAGTCAAATATAGTCACACACCCACTTTCAAATCAACGGTCAAGATTACTCGATATACAAGTAAGTCGTTGGGCCTAAAAAGTCTCAGATCAATTCTTAAGATAGCTATTTGAGATCTGACGATTGTTGAGTTTAAACCTTTTCAACCTTCATTTCTCTGATGGGTGTGATCTCGATCAATGATCGATATTTCTTTCCAAATTTGATCTAATGTCTACTGAGTCTCACGCCAATGCAGATTTGATTTTGAGTGCCCCAAAATAGAAGAAATGATTACAGAGACTCTTAATGGACATAGCTCAAGTGGATATTTTTTCCTGCAGGTTTCCAACTACCCCAAGATCTCAACATAACAGGATTCATGCAGGTAAAATTAATTAATTTTTACCAGAGGAGAAAATTCTCAAGAATGAAGAAGCCATAAGAATATTCAAGAAGCTGGAAATGGTTTTAGGGAATGAGGGAGAGGGAAAAAATACAATGAAGGATCCCATTGGTAAGGTCGAAACTTTGGGGAGTTAAAGAGTTTTCTTGTAAACAAAACTATTCAACCATAGAAACCTTGAGCATAGTCAGTTGATAAATGTAACAGGTAACCAGAGATTCATCCCATGCGTTTCAGTTTCAGTCTATAATTCCTCCTTACAATGTTTTGTTCTTGTAAAGCATGTCCTCCCATTTTTTCTTTTCTTGTATCAGATATGATTTATAAAATATGAGAAAACAAATTATACCTTATGTTTAGTGTTAGTACATGATGTTTAATCCTAATATAGAAGTGATTTCCTCTAAATGAATGACCATTTATTATCATCTATTTGTGCATTTGAATGATATGTAGAGGGTACCTCCTTGAATTTGAGTGTATGGAGGTGTTAATTGTTTGAAGAATATGTTTATTGATATGTTTACACTTGTTAGAGTTGTTGAATCCTTAATTTCTCAGCACACTATTCATTTTGCATAGGCTACATGATTCATTCTTAGCAGTGCCCTGTATGTTTATTTTTTTCTTTCCTCTTATCCACCATTTCATATCCCTTTTAATCTTGGTTGTTTGAAATACTCGTAGACATATTCCTCTAATAGTTGAGAGAATTTTTCATATGAACTGAGAATTGTTTGAGGTCCTATGATTTCAAAAGAAAGAGAGAGAGAGAGGAAAAAACTTCCCAAATATTGCACAATTATTTTATACCAAATCTGGCCTTAATATTCATCCCGAGTCTTGGCCCCTGGGGTGCCTCGACATCGTTCCAACAATATCTTGGAACATCTAGAGGGATAAAAATATCAATAGATCAAACCCCTCTATCCATGACCATCCAGTTTGAAATTATTTGTCTCCTCTATGTCATATGTTACAAGCCTTTTTTTTTGTTGCAAGTTGTTTCCTCTGCCAACCTGTAATACCCCAGTTTTGAGTCCATATATTAATAATGTATTTTTTTATTTTATGAAAGGCCAGAGTGCCCAAACAATTAAAAATGGTCGAAGTGCCTACGAAAATGTAATGTTGTGATCATTATTAATAATAAAATTGCAATATTCCAGATATAATATAATATGCAGAACAAAAATATTAAACAAGCAATAGCAGAACAACAATGATATATCCAAAACAATATCATAATAATACCATAATAACACTAGAAAGAGCACTTTTATTCTTGATAACAATGTTCAATTTCCTGTTCGAGGGGGAAACCTCCAACCGATCAGATCTCTATTACAATAATATCTAGGACAAAAATATCCAATGCCTCCTGCTCTTATTTATACTAATTCTATCCTCCAAGGAAAATTCTATAGGAAGATATTTCTAGAAGTGAAAGATTCTATTAGGTCTTCTTACATTGACTTATTCTCATTTATTTATTAGGCCTTATTAACTAATGTCGACCTTTATTACATAGAAAACATATCCTACTAACTAGTGACCCATGGAAATGGGTTAGGATCAAATCCTATCAAAAATACATTGTTGACTGCTAGACACACAAGGATAAGATTTATAGTGTGCTATGATTCCACAAGAGAGGGGGCTTAAGGGGTTAATTCTTCTTGTTATATTTTATCTACCCATAATTATTTTAACTGAGAGATGTGGTTACATGAGCTTCTTGGGGAAGTCCATGTGGTTTTTAATTTCCAAGTAAATATATAAACCCATCCTTGGGTTGCTAGGGGGTTCACTCATTGTTCATTGTTCACACTCTCTGTTATGTTCACTCTTTCATTCATTGTTTCTCATTCATCATTCCTCATTCATTCTTGTTCTTAGATTGGGACATGGGAGAAAATTGTTCAGGAATAAGCCATTGCTTGTTGGTCATAGTAATGACTGGTGTATTCCTGATCCAAGTGGATATCGGTGTCAACCCACCTATTCCAACTCCCAACTGGATCATCTTGACATTTTTTCAGTTCAACACGTTTCTCTGTAACGAGGATATTTCTTTTTAATTGTGGGTTTTACACTTCTAGGGTTGTCTTGAAGACCTACTCAGCATCCAGGTGAATATTGGTGGCCACCCACCTATTCCAACTGGCTTATTTTGGAAGTTTTCATGTCAATACATCTTTCTATACTTCCAGGGCCGTTTTGGGGCCCTAAATAGTGTTTTCGTCTCGAAAAGACCTCTCCAACAAGCTATCACACGCCTAAAATGAAGATCGTATGAAAAAATTATGACCTCGATAAGTTAATGTACTAACTTACCCCAACAGGCCCACGTGACTTTTGGTGCTTCATCTCCTAGGGTTAGGATTTTGGATGTCTAGGGTTTTGGCATTCATGTTTATCATAAAAATTCCTTCAGAGCATCATTGTACTCATCTTCTTGTGAATGAGCATAGTCGTGTTGATGGGCGAAATTGATCGCTCGTCAACTGGAAGAGTGAGTCCAGTCTGGGGTTGTCTAATTAACCCAAGCTGTTTGGATTGACTCACCCTGACGGGTTTAATAGCTCCGTTGGCCAATCTAAAGTCCTAAGGGAAGCGAAAAAACAACTAAAAGAAATATAATAACTTACTAAATAATAATTACTAAAATATATATGTACGTCTAGATATGTATATCTACAATTTATGTAAGTAATATTTATATAATACTTCTATTTATCATATATACAATATATACAAATCATGAGTTTTAATCTAAACTCATAAAAATCGAATGTAAATTGGTTATTTTAACAACAGTAATAAAGAAAGAAAAAATACTATTTATTTTTGGCTTGTTTTCTTATATGTATACATTCATAAAATCAAATATTAAACTACTTAATTAAACAAAAAGATATAGATAGTGGAAATCATTCTATATATAAAAACTTCTAAAATAAGCAAGCAAACGAAATAAAATAACAAACTAACCTATTAATGCATCCAACGTCTGTACAATAGAGAATATCCAGCAACCTTTATCCGAGAAGTAAACCTGCAATGAAACTTAAGATTGCTCCGAACAAATGTGAAACGATTATGCTAGAGATTGAGTTATGATAACAAAACATGTAATGGATACAGTGACAGTGATCTTATGATTTACAAGTAACTATAATGAGATAAGTCTTCTTGTAAGAACTTGTATTTAAACATTCAATAGAAAATTAGAGATAAATCTCAAAAAATGAATTGAGTCGATGATCACCCTATATTATATCTGAAACATGATATATGGACAGCATATAAAAAATGAATTATCTCAACTAATAATAAATCATGAAGACAAAGGCTATCACCATCTATTATCACATTGAAATAAACAGAACTTAAACTAAAACATTATACACAAAAGCTAAAGCTGTAATATGCATTATGTTTCATTCAAGTTTGTGTGTAATCGTCCATACTCCAGTCCTAGGGAAAGATGAGGAACTTGTTTACAAAATGATAGGTTTATAAAGGCCTTAGGAAAGATAATTGTTTTTGTTCCTGAGATCAAATTTGTTTCAAAAATAAAGGGGGATGCAACCACCCTGATTTCACTAAATCCTCTAAAACTAACAATAGTTCATTTCTATTCATTCAAAATACATCATAGATATGACTGGAAGGTATCAAGAGTGCCTCAAATCATTTTTGACATTATGGATCTCTGAATTTCCTGAAAGAAAAAGAAAATAGAAAGATTTCAAATACATTTTCTGTCACTAATTTACATAATTCAAATTGATATAACTGGCTACAGAATCTTATGATTCTGTGGCTAGTTATTTAGTAAATGAAATCTCATTTTATTTAATAAATAAAACAAACTAATTTGATAATAAAATATAGCTTATTTAACAAACCAAATAATCTAACTTAAGAATAAAAACAAACATGCTATTAATCTAAGAGATCATACCTGTAACCATGTAATCAAATCGTATCATGAAACCTTGGAGTTTACAATGGCTGTAGCAGCCTCCACGTTTTTAAATATCACATGACCTATGGTTTTAATACGTTTTTCTTTCCCTTAGAGGACAGATTCAAGCTTGTGGTTTTCATTTGTTAAAACATCGATCTGCTCTTTTAGAACCTTAACCCGTGACTGTAGAAATGTGATATCCGTATAATACTTTTCAATCCACGATAAACAGACCTCACACTTTGACTGTGTGGTGATTGCATTGGAACAAACAAGATTGCAGACCGGAGTGCCCTCCAAACGAATAGTAGATTCATTGCAAATATTGACACCGGGAAACTCTGGATTGTCTTTCAAACATGGAGGTAAATTATCGACAAAGTTATAGGGTCGATCAGGGTGTGGCTTGAATGACAAAGGGTCTTCCTCTGCAAGGAATCTCTCAATTTCAGAATCTGAGCTTTCGTGCACTTCGATCATATTGATTGAACTCAGATGAGAATTTGATTTGTTACGAAGCCTCCTAGAAATTCCTTTTGTTCTTAAAATTGATATCAATATTTCCCTTAGATCTCTTTCCTGTAGGTTTCTTAATGTTTTTAACACATTCATTTGGATGTGTAATCTATTGACTAGCTTGTTGTATGACCTTGGGATCGATCAAGGGTTCGTTGTTAGGGGAAGAGACACAAGTCTGGGGAGGTGAAAGAGATGTTGTCGAGTGGACCAGGGTCTCTTCAACAACGAGTTTATCTACTTCTCCCAATTCAGGGTTACCATAGCCATTTCGGGTTATAAACGAATCCTAGTTGTCATCCTGTGACTCTAATTGATGTATGAGCAGGATTTTAACTAGGCCGTGATGAAAAAGGCTAGAGTCTGACCTCTGTTTCTTATATATTTTCCCCATTTTATAAAGACTCCTGAGTAAGTAATACAACATATTCAAAGGGAAACCCATAAAACTCATAAGCAGACGCAAATGGTACAAAAATACAAGCCCAAACCATCCCTCACATGTAACAAATTGCTTTACCACAGTGAGTAAATCATGCCACCAAGATTTTAGGAATGAAATTGGCATACCTCTATCAAAACTTGTTATTTTCCGAGATGTAAACAGCAGGGTCCAAGGAACTTCTTCCACTTTTGTGCTTTTAAACCATTTTTACCACTCGTTGGTAACCCTGTGGCTTGACTCAGAAACTCCTCGGTAACCTCCAATTGCACATCACCCACTTTCTCTCTACAACCATCAAAGGATAAGAAGAATTCTTGGGCAACCTGTAAATTGAAACCCCGAAACCTCCTAATGAAAATGAGCCAGCCATTTCTTTCCAAATCTTCTCTAGCATCGTCGTATGAGAGGAGGGTTTGGATACCATTTGGTTCAATTCTTACGACATGAGCCATACTAGATGGGAGGGTAATCAAACAAACACAGCATACAGGTAGGGTTTGTGAAAACAAAACAAAGCCATAACCCCGAGCCCAACAATGAACAATGTAAAGACTCATACGATGGGATAGTCGTTTAATTAAAATGCATGTGAAGAGGTTTGTGAAACCCGAGGCCATCCCAAGAGATAATGGCAGTCTGCAAATCATATACCACCTTTGAATTCTGTACGAGCTAGGACCTAAACATTAAAACGAAAATGAGTGCACGCATCATGGGTTTGATTACAAAGTTTGGGTAAGTGAAAAATCAAGAGTTTTGTAAAAGAAACATAACCAAGGACCAAACAAAAACTATACAAAAAATCAAATGGTGGGGGTATTTTGTTCATAAAACCATCAACTTCTTAAACATGCTTGGAATTGCAAGGATAAAAAACAAAGAGAGTAACATCTTCATGGCAGGGAATCAAAACTCCATAATAAACTATATAAACAATTTTCCTTCAATGAAATTATATAACACAATGGTAATCACAGTCGCAAGTTTTCATGCTTTCAGTCATGAAAACAAAGCATGAATAGACAATAAAGAAAAAATGACAACTTGCAACTATCACTTCGAAACTGCTCATGAAGAGTGATAAAAATTCATGACCCTAGTTAGGAAGCTATATAGATCGTTTAATTGACATAAAAAGTTAAGAAAATTGTTGGGTTGCCAACAATGGCAACATGCTAGGAGAAGTAGTTATCTCTATTACACGAATGAGTTCAGGTTAGAAAAATCTGAAAAACTTCAAATCGAAGAACAACTGAAAAGTCATTTGAACATCTCAAATAATCATGACACGGTCCAGTTTCAGATAACTTTTATTTTTAAAGAAATGAAAATTGGTGAAAAACTTGGAAAAAGAAAGCCACGATGTTAATTTAAAATCTCCAATACTGTTGACAGGTCTACTGCTACCAGCAGGCGTCCATAGCCTCGACATGGATGTCAATTAACCCACTTTGATGTCTGTATCCTATCCAAGAAATTTAAAATGAGAACGAAGGATGCTTATGGCCAACACAAAGTTCATACCTGAGAATTTTCTTTTACCTGACATTGCTTCGCTGCTAGCAGGCCTGTTCAGTACCCCGGCGAAGTTATCTTGGCGTCATGCATTCATTTACCCATTGCTAGCAGACATGTTCAGTGTCCCAACGGGTTTACAAACACTTCCCACATCTCTCTGAGAGTTTATTCACATTCTGATATAGTTTTAAAGATATTCAATAGAGCGAGGTGACGCTGAAAATTCCAGTTTTTTAACACAACTTAATATTTCCACAGGCCTTTAAATTTTTCTAGCAAACCTTCATCAAGATCTGAAAAATAGTTCATTGATAAAACCAATTTTCAAGGACGGGGATATGTCATTGAGTTTCTCTCTTAAAGAACAGGGACAACGTAAAAATATTTTTAAAGATGGTCGTGAATACTTTCAAGTGCAGATTGAAATCGAGAAAACATTTTTCAAACAAAATGTCATATTTAACAAGGCTACAATTTTAGAGAAATACAACAATTAATGTTCTGACAACTTTTAGCATCTATTTTCGAGGGGGAAGTATTATGTTTTCTTTGTCTGAGTTAGCTCGTGGTGCAGGCATGTTTGTTTCAAAAAGAAAGACTGATAAACAAAAATGAAAACAAAAACAAACCAGAAAAAGAAAAAGAAACAACAAGGAAAACAAAACAGAAAATATTTACAAAAGGTGCTAGGGAGAGTCATCAGGTAAAGTACCTTTTGAGAGCTTGGCCATTCGCAGGGAAGGTGTCTAGCTGTCCCTCTAAATTTTCCAGGTGAAAGGAACTAGGACCTAGTTTTTTAGCAATTAAAAATGGTCCCAACCACAAGTTTTGAAACTTAGTATGTTCTCCTTTCCCCTCATGAGGTTTGTCCCACTTAAGGACAAGATCGCCTACCTCAAAATTTTTGTCATAGGCAGAATTGGATTCAAACTAGTTTTTTACAATGAGTTGATGTTGATCCAATTTCCGTTTTTCTTGAGCCCTTACTTCCTCTAACTTCAACAAAGCGTTAATTTGACTTTCCAAAGGAGGACAGTTTTCTTCTTGCACCTTCTGTGATAACTGCAGAGATGGAAGAAGGACATGCAGTGGAAGAATCACTTCCCTGCCATAAACGAGAAAAAAGGGGGAATTACCAACAACAGTTTTAGAAGTTACCATATCAGCCCAGATTGCGTTAAATAGTGCATTATGCCAGTTTTTATGGTTTTCGAAGACCCTTCTCTTGATGATTTTGATCAGGTTTTTATTAGTTGATTCCACCAAACCATTTCCTTGAGGGTAATAGCTGGCAGAGTATTTTAATTTTATTCCCTTTTCTAGAGAGAAATCACTCATTTCAAGAGATGAACAATAGGAATCATTATCAAATACTAGGCATTCAGGAATACCGAAACGAGTGATAATATTTGAATTCAGGAAGAATATTACCCGACTGGTGTTTACAACTTTTAATGGTGCAGCCTCGGACCATCTGGTGAAATAATTTGTGGCTTTTATGATGTATTTATGCTGCTGCAAAGATGTAGGGTTGATTGGGCCTATAATATCGAGGCCCCATTGCTGAAAAGGGAAGTCTACCGAAACTAGTTGTAGTGGGAATGTTGGTTTCTGTACTCGTCCAGACGCCTTTTGACAAATTACACACTTGCGACATAGGGCATGGGCATATTTGAAAAGAGTGGGCCAATAATAACCTGCTCTTAATACTTTGTGGGTAGTGGTGTCTCCACCAAAATGCCCACCAGCTTCCCCTGCATGTAATTCCAATAAGACTTTTTCTGCTTCATCTTTTTCAAGACAGCGCATAAGTATTCCATCGAAATTTTGGCGAAACAAAATACCGTTTACCAATTTAAAAGAAGTAGATTTTAATCTCAGTGCTCTCCTCTTTTTTGGATCAAGGTGATGGGGAGCTGATCCATGTATAAGATAAAACTTGATGTCGTCATACCAAGGACTAGTAAGGTTTTGTGCACAGTAGATTTGATTTTGATCGTGCTGATCTAGAATTAACATATCATTTTCATTTTGTTGTCCTATAGCTGAATCAACAACCAATTTACATAAACCTTGGCCTCTTACAATTTGTGCTGGGGTAATTTCTATGTCATATTCTTGTAAGGATGTGACCCAGTTTTCCCCTTTTTCACCCAGTTCTTTCTGCACTAACAAATTTCTGACAACAGGGTAAGGGACAATGATTCTTGTCCTAGATTTCAGTAGATAAGATCGAAAGTGTTTTACCACTTTAAAAATAGCATAAGCCTGTTGATCTACTGCTGGGTAATTCAGTTATTTTCCCTTAAAGGTTGAGCTCATAAAGGCAATTGGGACTTCATTGTTTTCAACATTCTTTTGGGTTAGGACAGTAGCATAAGACCGATTAGAGGAAAACATGTAGAGGGTGAAGTCTCGCGAAAAATCAGGGCTCATTAGAGAAGGAGAGTCTACTATAGCCTTTTTTATTGAGTCAAAAGATTGACTTTCTAAAGGTCCCCAATGGTACTGTACATCCTTTTTTATTAAATTTTGTAACGGTCTGACCATTTCTGAAAAGCTGGGGACAAACCTCCTAACAAAGTTTATCTGACCTAAGAAATATTGCATGGACTTTTTGGAAGAGGGAGGGGGAAGTTTTGAAATGACTTGGGTCCTTTCAGGGTCAATAATCATCCCTTCGTTTGATACAATGAATCCGAGGAGCTTACCTTGTTCTACCGCAAAGACATATTTTTTTGGATTTAAAGAAATACCATACTTACGACATCGCTTTAGAACAGATTTTAGATGAGCTAGATGATCTCCTTTATTCTTTGAGAAGACAGTGACATCATCTAGATAAACTACTACAGATTGATTGATTAAACCACAGAAAGTGATATCCATCGCTCTCTGAAAGGTGGCATCGACATTTATGAGCCCAAAGGGAATCTTCCTATAAGCGTAGTACCCCACGGAGTACAGAAAGTGGTTTTGAGCTGGTTTGGGGGAGACATAAGGACTTGGTTATATCCTGAAAAACCATCCAGAAGTGATAATCTTTCAGAACCAGATACTTGTTGAAGAATATGTTCCATGGGAGGAACAAGGTAGTTGTCTTTATCAGACACTCGGTTTAAATTTCGGAAATCGACACATAGTCAGATTTCACCACTCTTTTTCCTTACAGGGACAAGATTAGAGACCCACTGTGTATGTCTTACTGGGAAGATTATTTTAGCATTCAAGAGTTTGTTTAATTCTTTCTTGACTGTTGGTTCAAGTTTCGGGTGCATCTTTCTTAACTTTTGTTGAAAAGGTTAGGTCTGGGGTTTCATGGGAATAATGTGTTGTATGATGTTAGGATCAAAAGTCTTTAGGTCATCGTATGTCCAAGCCAAGACATCTTTGAATTCCTTAAACAACTTAATAAATGCTATCTTTTCTTGCTCAGAACATCCCAACCCCAAATTGATGCATTGTGGGTTATCTTTAGTTCCTAAATTTACTTTTTCACGTGTCAAGGAAGAACTATTCATTTTACAATTCACTGATTTTCTGAATTTATCGTGAAGATCATAAAATTTTTCTAATCTAACGAAAAATTTAGGGATAGAGTTTACCATGTCCGATGCAGACTCTGGGGATCTTGGATCTTGTATTACCGTAAAATCACAAAGGTTTTCGTCGTGGGTGCCTTCGTCGATAACTGTACCCTGGAAAGTATCTTCCATGTGCAGAAAACTGATGATCTGTTGATCGTCATCGAAGACTCTCCAATTTGTGATGTTGTCCAGGACGGATGGTCTAAACAAAAACTCGACGAAAAACACATTCGAAGATAGGCCTTCTGTAAGAAAATTTTTTGAGGCGATGTTAGCTAACAAATCAGCCTCAGAATTATTCAATCTAGGAATAGAATTAATGTTAAATGCATAAAATTTGGTCATTAAATTCCATACCTCAATATAATAGCTTTTCAGGTGTGGAGATAGACAGTGGATATAATTTTTTACCTGTCTAACTACAATTTTTGAATCACCAAAGACAGTCAAATTCTGAATCTTCAAATCTAGTGTTTTCCTGAGACCTTGCAGGAGTGCCTCGTATTCAGTCGTATTGTTAGTGCATTCAAATTCTAACCAAAAAGTGATCAAAGTTTGGTTACCTGTTGGATCAATGAGCATGCACCCTGCACCAACTCCTTCCTTAGATTTAGATCCATCGAAGTAAAGAGACCAGATTTGATTTTCATCAGGTGCATGTGACCACTGAGAGAAGGCTATTGATTGTGTGCATGTCAGAGAAGGTGGAAATCC
>JASDQU010012903.1:18955-33848 GCA_032191745.1 Picea mariana | reverse complement strand
TCCAAGATGTCATCAATGAAAGGAATGGGAAATTTGTCTTTGATGGTGAGTTTGTTGAGGGTGTGAAAGTCAGGACACATGCAGAGAGAGCCTTCTTTCTTAAGGACCATGACCATAGGAGAAGAGTAGGGTCTCCTACTAGGACAGATAACACTTATGATGAGCAATTTTTGAACAATTTTCTCAAATTCATTTTTCTGGGAAAAGGGATGACGATAGGGGCGAACATTGGGAGGAAGGATGTCTGGGACAAGGGGAATGGAATGATCATGAACACCATGGTAAGGAGGAAGTCCTTGGGGAGTGGAAAAAACAACTTGATGTTTGGAGAGGATGGATTGGAGGTCCTATGACATAGAGGGTGTCTCAGTGGCTTGAATTTCATGAAATTGTGCAATAGTGCCAAAATGACCTTTTTTTAGGAGATTTTCCATGCAATCGGAATTGATGATATCCAAGGAACCAACGTTGATGCCTTGCAACTTATATTGTTGGCCCTTTTGGTGGAATTGCATGGTTAATTCCTTAAAATCCATGAGAATGGGACCCATATTTCTTACCCATTATGCACCCAACACAATGTCACAACCGCCCATGTCGATAGAAAACATACGATAATCCATGTGGTACTGACCAATTTGGACATGCACATTTTCACAACACCCCATACATTTCATGGACCCACCATTGGCAATCATGATTTGAAAATCATTGATGACACAAATATAGCAATTAATTTCTTGGGCAATGTGGTGATGAATTATGGGTGCTTCCACTGTCAAAAAGGATGATGACCTTTTGATGCTTAATTCAACCAATTAGCTTGAGGGTTTGGGGAGAAGAGAACCGAGTGAAATCATTCAGGGAAATGAACAGTTCAAATTCAGGAGGGTCATAGGGTGGGGTCATGTCAGTTGGTTCAGGTGACTTAGCCATAGGGCGGGCCTCAATATCATCTTACAAAACATCCTTAGAGATGGCCATAAAAAAAATTTGTTCCTTACACTTGTACCTAGGAAAACATTTTTCATCTCAATTATAAAAAATGCCTTTGAGTTGGCATTTATCCATTTCTTCCCTGGTCAATTTATGGATCTTTAGTGGAATAGAAGGAGGATTGAGAGTGATCCAGGCGGATATTGGTGGCCACCCACCTGTTCCAACTAACTCATCTTTTCAGTTTTTAGTGCAACACGTTCTTATGTACTCCTTTGTAATTGTGGGTTCTACACTTCTGGGGCTTTCTGAAGCCCTACACATCTTCCAAGTGGATACTAGTGGCCTCCCACCTAATCCAAATGGCTTATTTTGTATGTTTTCATGTCAGCACATCTTGTTGTACTTTCAGAGCCATTTTGGGGCCCTAAATAGTGTTTTTTTTGTTCGCCATAGTCAAACTATAGACGAAATGAAAGTTTGATGTTGTAATGAGTAGTTCTTGAAAATACCTTTCCAACAGGATATCACGCACCTAAAACAGAGATAGTATGCAAAAGTTATGACCCTGGGAAGTTAATATACTAACTTACCCAAACAGGCCGCACATAACTTTTGGAGTTTCATCTCCTAGGGTTAGGTTTTTGGCATTCATGTTTATCATAAAAAGGCCTTTAGAGGCTCATTGTACTCATCTTCTTTCAAATGAGCATAGTCATCAAATCTCTTCTCAGAGATAAAGCTTCCACCATTCTAACGAGTCTTGCACTTTGTATTTTTATAGTCTCTTTACAACTATTTCATTAATAGAAGTCAATTCTTATTGTATTTATTTTTTTCTAGAAATTTTCATGAGTATTACATTGTAATATCTCTGCTGTCATTTCATTCTAAAAATAATCTAGATCAGTGGTATCAGAGAAGGCTTGTCTTGATCATTTTTCAGCGCATTTCCCCAATGAGGTCCGAGTATAGCTAGTTGGATCTCAAGTTTGTCTCTCTTGAGGAAAATCACTCTCACATGCCCAAGAAACCCTTGATGGCGGCATAAAATAAAAATAGTGAAGTAGAATATTCTATTAACTTGTTGCTTGAGAAAGCTCTCGCGCGACAGAAGGAAGAAATGATGGAGAATTTTGCACACATCCTTCAACGTCTGTCAATAGAAATAGGTGCATCTTCATCAAGTGACCATTTTGGAGGAACCTCTCCCTTCAAGGTACAAGTTAATTTTGATATTCCCATATTTGAAGGTCAGATAGATGTGGATGCCCTAGAAAAGTGGTTAAATATATTAGAAGGTTATTTCTCTGTTCAAATTTTTTTCGATGGGGAAAATCTCACCTTCACACTCCTCAAGGCTCTCCCCCATGTCAAAATTTGGTGGAAAACTTACTGGGAGAAAAGTTCCATAGGGGAATCTAGAATATATGGGGTCGAGCCCACTTAGGATTTTTTTGTGGATGCGGTCAATGAACAGTACTATCCTGTTGATAAATATGAAGACCAGTACATGAGATGGACCACACTACAACAATAGAAGAGATAAACAGTGTCGAAGTTCATAAATACTTTCCATACCTTGCACACCAAGTTGGGTATCAAATACTCTTAGTGGCATCTGTTTCTGAAATACCATGGGGCTCTACATAGGTACATCCAAACTGAAATGGATTTCCTAAAAATATCATCATTAGGAGATGCCTATCGATATGCTCTCAAAATTGAGGAGAAATTTAGGCACTAGAACAAATGGGAATTTGGGTCTAAAAATATGCAACAACCAAAGCACGATAACTATGGCCCTAACCAACAACGTCTATACAACCACTCCAAGACATAAGAAAAAAAGGGTAAAGTAAAGACAAAGAATGACACTAGGAAGTGGTGTGACTTCCATAAAATCCCCTGGAACAACACCGATGAATGTCGCTCGAAATATTCATTGGTAGATGAGGTCAAAGACAAGGAGCCAAACCCTGATTCAGAATCTAATACATAAAATATTGAAACCAGATAGATCCTCGATGCAGACCCCATTGCTACTATCACAACCAAAAACATTCAGCTAGAAGAACCAATAGATCCTGAAGAGAGGAAGTGCCTCTTCCATTCACAGATGTGGGTGAAGGGGACCCCTGATAATGGTATCCAGAAGAACCTCACCTCAGCTAAGGTTTTCAAACAATTGGGGTTATCGACAACACCACACCCACAACCATACAACATTGGGTGGCTTCACCAGGGATGTGATCTTCGCGTCAACCAGCAGTGTCACCTATCCTATAGCATCCATCCCTTCAAGAATGAGGTAGTGTGTGATATTTCCCCTCTTGATGTCTATTATGTTTTTTTGGGCCAACTATATATGTGGAAATGTGATGTTATCTATTATTCTAGACCCCATAGTGTCATTACTACTTTGGGAGGTCAACACTAGAGGATACCATAGGTAGTTCTTACTACTAATCCACCAAAACAACACCGCAAGGTAATCTCTCATACTGCCAAATCCATCCTCTTCACAGTTTGTTCAAAGGATGCACAGAAGACCACTACAACCACTAAAACCTCAACACCTTCTATCCAACAAAAACAGATTGTCGAAGAGACATAAGATATTGTTTCTTCACCTACAATGGTGCCTACACAATGCCCCATCCAACCTAGAGACATTAGGTTGGTGGAACAAATTCAACCCCTCAAACAACAGGTTTGTGATAATCTTCCACAAGCCAAGAAGAACAACTTCTCCAACAAGGCACACAACTCACCAAGCATCACATTTATAAAATGTGTTCCCCTCTTCCCTAGGCATTCAATGTAATGGAGACCATTGCTTCCTAAGGGGGGGGGGGATTGATCCAGGTGGATATTGATGGCCACCCACCTATTCCAACTGGATCCTCTTTTCAGTTTTTAGTGAAACATGTTCTTTTGTACGTCTTTGTAATTGTTGGTTCAGTTATCACCATTTAAATTTTTGTGTGAGTTTGATATTTGAGGGTTGGCGAGGTGGTAGAATGATTTGGAGGTCCGATAACTTTGGGGAACTGCCAGAAATGGAAAAAATGGGTTAAATTTGGCAGACGTGTTAGGCGAATCGGGCTTGGAAGGGTATAGATCGTTGTACTCTGAGATCAATGGTTAGGAAATATTTCAGGGTTGTAAACCACGCAGAGGTTAAAATGTCTAAGCGGGCCCAAAATTTCAACCGTGGTTTCCCCACAAAGGTACGTGGCAACCTCAGACGCATTTCGTGGGGAAAAGCGGGTGAAATCAGAACTACTCTATCGCACCCTCGAAATCACATGTTAAACGTCACTGAATGGGTCTAATCCTAAGGTCACATGTGGAAATGAAACTTGACGATAGGTCTAATCATATCGAGACACTTTTTCATGTACCATTCATTCGTGGAGTGCCAAGTAGGTGCCACAAAATAATGGATTTAATCCTCATCATTGGAAATCGATGCTCAAACATGAGAGGTCATTATCCCTATAATAATTTTCGTCAGTAGCCCATGATTGGTACTTGATGGTGACTGTTACTCAAAACACAGATGAAATTACTCTATTTTGGGTAATTGACGGCTTATTCTAGAGAGGGATACCTACAAATCAAATCCTTGAGGGATGATTTTGTATAAGGTTGCAGTCGAAGAAACACATGGTCTCCTTCAACAAATTGACATTCAAAGTGACCTTGATATGCCTGTTTCTTCATGTGATTTTGGGCCATGAACAAATTCTCTTTGAGGGTATGGAGAATAGTCTCTCGAACTGTAAGAGTTTGGTCAACCACTTGGACCTTCGAGACATCTAGAAGTTTTAAGAGAAATAAAGGTGGATTTTTTCCATATACTTCTTCAAAAGGAGTCATGCAAGTAGTTTTATGGTAAGAAGTGTTGTAGCACCATTCAACTAGTGGTAGCCATTGAGCCCACTAATTTTTCTTTTACGATGCAAAACACCTCAAATATGTTTACAAACACTTGTTGACAACTTCAGTTTGACCATTAGTCTGGAGATGATAAGTTGTGATGAGATGCAATTGGGTGCCCTGTAGCATGAACAATTCTTGATAAAAATTTCTAGTGAAAGTGGGGTCTCGATCAGAAACAATAGAATGAGGCATTCCATGAAGCTTGAATACCTGATCCATGAAACGTTGAGCCAAAGTGGAGGTTGTAAATGGGTGTTGAAGAGATCAGAAATGAGCATACCTAGAAAGACGATCAACTACCACCATGATGATCGATTTATTGCTCGATTTTATTAAGCCCACAATAAAATCCATAGAGATATTTGTCCAAATAGAAGGTGGAATCGGAAATGACTGTAGTGTTCCAGGAGCTTTGAATATTTCTCCCTTGTTGTGTTGACAAACATCACATTCTTCCACAAAATTGTGAACGTCTTGTTTTATACCATCCTAGAAAAAAGAACGTTTGACCCAGTCATGGTTTTGGTAAACCCTGATAGTTGTGGGTGTAGCATGAAGCTTATAAATTACCTTGGATTTAAGTTGTGAATGTTTACTTAAATACAAACGACCTTTGTAGTGAAGCTCATCATTATGCCAAGAGCACCCTGGGGAAACTAGAGAATTGGTCTGGAATTGTTAGATTAGATGCAAACTTTTGGGATCGGGTAGCCATTTCTGGCGAACAACTTGGATCCAATATATTACAATGAAGGAGAGGGGAAAAAAGGACCCTTCATATTCATATTTTCTTGAAAGTGCATCAACAACCACATTGTCTTTTCCCTTCTTGTAAATGATATCATAATCATATCCAAATATCTTAGTCACCCATTTTTTTTGCTTCGGGGAGGAAGGGCGTTGTTCCATAAAATACTTGAGGCTTTGATGATCTGTCTTAATTTGGAAGCGTTGCCCCAATAGATAACGGCGCCAAAGATCCATTGCATGCCGAGTAGCCAACATTTCCTTTTCATAGATTGATTTTCCCATATGTCTCTCTAACAGGTGTTTTCTAGTAAAGGCCAAAGGATGACCATCTTTCATAAGGACTGCTCCAATTCCTCTCCCAAAAGCATTACATTCCAAGAAAACATTCTTTGTGAAATAAAGAAGGGCCAGGACTGGAGTGGTGCACATGGTCACCTTTAAGGTTTGAAAGGCCTGATCAGCTATGGGATTCCAAGTGAAAAAATTATTTTTAAGGAGAGCAGTGAGAGGTGCCACAATATTTCCATAATTCTTAACAAACTTGCGAAAATAGTCTGTTAAACCTAGAAATACACACAATCTTTTGAGATACTTTGGGAAAGACCAATCCTGCATAGCTTCAATCATTTTAGGATACACCCTGACACCTGAGGCTCCAAAATCACATTTATATTATTTGAGGAAAATTTGGTGCTGAGAGAGTAGATGTAGAAATCGATCCAAATTAGCAATATGGGTTGTCCAGGTTTTACTATAGATGAGGATAACATCAAATAAAACTAAGACAAAATGATGGAGAAAATGATGGAAGACATGATTCACGAGGTTTTGGAAAGTGGAGGGAGCATTACATAAGCCAAATGGCATGACCAAAAACTCATAGTGGCCCTCATGATTTTGAAATTCAGTCTTAGGAATGTCTGCCTCATTCATACGTATCTGGTGGTAGCTAGAACGAAGATCAATTTTAGTAAAGAACTAGGCACCACTCAATTCATCCAAGATGTCATCAATGAAAGGAATGGGAAATTTGTCTTTGATGGTGAGTTTGTTGAGTGTGTGAAAGTCAAGACACATGTGTTAAAAGCCTTCTTTCTTAAGGACCATGACAACAGGAGAAGAGTAGGGTCTCTTACTAGGATGGATAACACCTTCAGTGAGAAATTCTTGAACAATTTTCTCAATTTCATTTTTCTGGCAAAAGGGATGATGATAGGGGTGAACATTGGGAGGAAGGATGTCGGGGGCAAGGGGAATGGAATGATCATGAACACCATGGGAAGGAGGAAGTCCTTGGGGAGTGAAAGAAACAAATTTATGTTTGGAGAGGATGGATGGGAGGTCCTACGATATAGAGGGTGTCTCAGTGGCTTGAATGTCATGAAATTTTGCAATAGTGCCAGAATGACCTTTTCTCTGGAGATTTTCCATGAAATGGGAATTGATGATCTCTGAGGAATCAACATTGATGCCTTGGAACTTATATTGTTGGCCCTTTTGGTTGAATTGCATGGTTAATTCCTTAAACTCCATGAGAATGGGACCTAGATTCCTTAGCCATTATGCACCCAACACAATGTCACAACCACCCATGTCGATAGAAAACATATGATATTACATGTGGTACTGACCAATTTGGACATGCACATTTTAAAAACGCCCCCCACATTTCATGGACCCGCCATTGAAAATCATGATTTTAAAATTATTGATGACACAGATATAACAATTAATTTCTTGGGAAATGTGGCGATGAATAAAATTATGGGTGCTTCCACTGTCAACAAGGATGATGACCTTTTGATGCTTAATGTAACCAATTAGCTTGAGGGTTTGGGGAGAAGAGAACCGAGTGAGAGAATTTGGAGAAATGACCGATTCAAATTCAGGAGGGTCATAGGGTGGGGTCATGTCAGTTGGTTTAGGTGACTCGTCCATAGGAAGGGCCTCAATATCATATTCCAAAACCTCCTCAAAGATGGCCATAAAAAGGTTTTGTTCCTTACACTTGTACCCAGGAAAACATTTTTCATCTCAATTATAAAAAAGGCCTTTGAGTTGGCATTCATCCATTTCTTCCCTGGTCAATTTATGGATCTTTAGTGGAGTAGAAGGAGGAATGGGAGTGATCCAGGTGGAGATTGGTGGCCACCCACCTATTCCAACTGGCTCCTCTTTTCAGTTTTTAGTGCAACATGTTCTTTTGTACTCCTTTGTAATTGTTGGTTCTACACTTCCAGGGCTGTCTGAAGCCCTACACATCTTCCAGGTGGATACTGGTGTCCTCCCACCTAATCCAACTATATTTTTTGTATTTTTTCATGTCAACACATATTGTTGTACTTTCAGAGCCGTTTTGGGGCCCTAAACAGTGTTTTTTTGGCTCGCCACAATCAAACTATAGACGAAGTGAAGGTTTGATTGTGTAATGCATATTTCTTGAAAATACCTTTCCAACAGGATATCACGTGCCTAAAACAGAGATCGTATGAAAACATTATGACCCCGGGAAGTTAATGTACTAACTTACCCAAATGGGGCACACATGACTTTTGGCGTTTCATCTCCTAGGGTTAGGTTTTTGGATTTCTAGGGTTTTCGCATTCATGTTTATCATAAAAATACCTTCAGAGGCTCACTGTAATCATCTTTTTGTGAATGAGCATAGTCGTCAGATCTCTTCTCAGAGATAAAGCTACCACCATTCTAACGAGTCTTGCACTTTGTATTTTTATAGTATCTTTACAATTATTTCATTAATAGAATTCAATTAATGTTGTATTTCTCTGTTTCTATCATTTTTCAAGAGTATTACATTGTAATATCTCTTCTTTCATTTCATTCCAAAAATAATCTAGATCAGTGGTATCAGACCAGGCTTCTCTTGATCATTTTTTAGTGCATTTCCTCGATGAGTTCCGAGTATAGCCAGTTGGATCTTGAGTTTTTCTCTCTTGAGGACAATCACTCTTTTATGCCCAAGAAATTCTCGATGGTGGCAGAAAATAAAAACAATGGAGCAGAATATTCTATTAACTTGTAGCTTGAGAGAGCTCTCACACAACAGAGTAAAGAAATGATGGAGAATTTTGCACACATCCTTCAACATCTGTCGATAGCAATAGGCGCATCTTCATTAAGAGACCATTTTTGAGGAATCCCTTCCTTCAAGGTACAAGTTAATTTTGATATTCCCATATTTGAAGGTCAGATAGATGCAGATGCCCTAGAAAAATGGTTAAATATATTCGAAGGTTATTTCGCTGTTCAAAATTTTTCTGACAGGAAAAATATCACCTTCACACTCATCAAGGCTCTCCCCCATGTCAAACATTGGTGGAAAACTTATTGGGAGCAAATTTCCATAGAGGAATCTAGAATATATGGGGTCGAGCCCACTTGGGATTTTTTTGTGGATGTTGTCAACGAACAGTACTATCCTGTTGATAAACATGAATACCAGTACATGAAATGGACCACACTACGATAAGAGAAGAGCTAAACAGTGTTAGAGTTCATAAATGCTTTCCATACCTTGCACACCAAGTTGGGTATCAAAGACTCTAGGTGGCATCTGGTTCTGAAATACCATGGGGCTCTGCACAGGTACATCCAAACTGAAATGGATTTCCTAAAAATCATCATCATTGGGAGTTTCCTATCGATATGCTCTCAAAATCGAGCAAACATTTAGGCACTAGAACAAATGGGAATTTGGGTCTGCAAATCTGCAACAACCAAAGCACGATAAATATGGCCCTAACTGTTAGAAAAATAGGACAACAGATCAATAAAATAAAACAAATGTGGAAACAAAACACAAAAGATACAAAATACAAGAGAGACACAGATTTACGTGGTTCACCCAGTGTGGGCTACGTCCACCAAAGAAATTGTCATGTCCTTCCTTTATTATTATCCAGCAAATGAAGGGATGCAACCTACAGCAAAACCTGTTGTAACTTTCTCTTCTTTCTCTCACAGTCTCCTCTCACAGAATACAATACTCGCCATAATGCATAGTCGCAATACATTTCCCTCATAACAAAGGGTTGCCTTATAGGGGAAAAAACCCTAACATAATTTCTACTGTTAGATCGGTGACCTTATAATGAACAGTCCAGATTTACAATGAAATTACAATATACATTTACAGGGAAATTTTTCCTTCAGGGGCTTTGCCCTCGAACCCCCATTAGGGGACGTTGCCCCCGAACCCCCCAGATGGGGGGATAGGTCCCCTGGACCCTGCAGAGGAGGTACCCCCCCTCTGCACTCCCCTGCGTGGAAGAGTGTGCATACTTATGGGGTGTAAAGTCTTCATGAGGTATAAAAATGGCTGAAAGCAAGGACCTATGAATCAGGAACATAATCAGGCTCCACAACCAACACTAACCAACAATGTCTATACAACCACTCCAAGACACAAGAAAAAAGAGTAAAGTAAAGACAAATAATGACACTAGGAAGTGGTGTGACTTCCAAAAAATCCACTGGCACAACACCGATGAATATTTCTCAAAAACTTCATTGGTAGACGAGGTAAAATACACGAAGCTGAACCCTAATTTAGAATATGATACATAAAATATTGAAACCAAACAAATCCTTGATGCATACCCCACTGCTTCTATCGCGACCACAAACATTCAGATAGAAGAACCAATAGATCTTGAAGAGGGGGAGCGCCTCTTCCATTCACAGATGTGGGTGAAGGGGACCCCTGATAATGGTATCCAGAAGAACCTCACCTCAAATAAGGTCTTCAAACAATTGGGGTTGTTGACAACACCACACCTGTAGCGACACAACATCGGGTGGCTTCACCGGGGACAAGATCTTCATGTCAACCAACAGTGTCACCTATCCTATAGCATCCATCCCTTCAAGAATGAGATAGTGTGTGATATTTCCCCTCTTGATGTCTGTGATGTTTTTTTTGGCCAACCATATATGTGGAAACGTCACATTGTCTATTATTCTAGACCCCATAGTGTCATTATTACTCTGGGAGGTTAGCTCTAGAGCATACCAGAGGTAGTTCTTACTACTACTCCACCAAAACAACACCGCAAGGTAATCTCTCATACTGAATAATCCATCCTCTTCACATTATGTTCAAAGGATGCACAGAAGACCACTACAACCTCAACACCTTCTATCCAACAAAAATAGATTGTCGAAGAGACATAAGATATTGTTTCTTCACCTACAATGGTGCCTACACAATGCCCCATCCAACCTAGAGACAACAGGTTGGTGGAAAAAATTCAACCCCTCAAATAATATGTTTCTGACAATCTTCCACAAGCCAAGAAGCACAACTTCTCCAACAAGCTACACAACTGACCAAGCGTTAGATTTAGAAAATGTGTTCCCCTCTTCCCTGGGCATTCAATGTAATGGAGACCACTGCTTCCTGGTGGGGGGGGGGGGATTGATCCAGGTGGATATTGGTGTCCACCCACCTATTCCAACTAGCTCCTCTTTTCAATTTTTAGTGAAACATGTTCTTTTGTACTTCTTTGTAATTGTGGGTTCTGTTATCAACATTTAAATTTTGGTGTGAGTTTGATCTTTCAGGGTTGGTGAGGTGCTAGACTGATTTGGAGGTCCGATAAATTTGGGGAACTACTAGAAATGGAAAAAATGGGTTAAATTTGGAGGAAGTGTTAGGCAAATCGGGCTTGGGAGGGTATAGATCACCGTCCTTCAAGATCAATAGTTAGGAAATATTTCAAGGTTGGAAACCGCGCAGAGGTTAAAATGTCTAAGCGGGCCCGAAATTTCAACCGTGGTTTCCCCACAAAGGTACGTGGCAGCCTCAGACGGATTTCGGGGGGAAAAGCGAGTGAAATCAAAACTACTCTATCGCAGCCCCGAAATCATGTGTTCAATGTCACTGAATGGGTCTAATCCTAAGGTCACATGTGCAAATGAAACTTGATGGTAGGTCTAATCATCTCGAGACACTTTTTTATGTACCATTCGTTCGCGCAGTGCTAAGTAGGCACCGCCAAATAACCGATTTAATCCTCATTATTGAAAATCGATGTTCGAATGTGAGAGACCCGTATCCCTATAATGATTTTCATCAGTAGCCCATTATTGGTACTTGATGGTGACTGTTACTCAAAAAACAGATGAAATTATTCTATTTTGGGTAATTGACAGCTTATTCAAGAGAGGGATACCTGTAAATCGAATCCTTGAGGGATGTTTTATTATAAGGTTGTAGTTGAAGAAACACATGGTATCCTTCAACAAATTGACATTCAGAGTGACATTGCTATGCCTGTTGCTTCATGTGATTTTGGGCCATGAAAAAATTCTCTTTGAGGGTATGGAGAATAGCCTCTCAAACTGTAAGTGTTTGGTCAACCACTTAAACCTTCGAGACATCTGGAAGGTATGAGAGAACTAAAGGTGTATTTTTTCCATTTACTGCTTCAAAAGGAGTCATGAAAGTAGTTGTATGGTAAGAAGTGTTTTACCACCATTTAGCTAGTGGTAACCATTGAGCCCATTGATTTTTACTTTCCGATGTAAAACACCTCAAATATGTTTCCAAACACTTGTTGACAACTTCAGTTTGACCATCAGTCTGGGGATGATAAGTTGTGCTGAGATGCAATTGGGTGCCCTATAGCATGAACAATTATTGCCAAAAATTTCTGGTGAAAGTAAGGTCTCGATCAGAAACAACAAAATGAGGCATTCCATGAAGCTTGAATACCTGATCCATGAAAATTTGAGCCACAGTGGACGTTTTAAATGGGTGTTGAAGAGACTAGAAATGAGCATACCTAGAAATACGATCAACTACCACCCTGATGATTGATTTATTATTCAATTTAGGTAATCTCACAGTAAAATCCATAGAGATATCCCTCCAAATAGTAGGTGGAATCAGAAGCGGTTGTAGTGTTCCAAGAGATTTGACTATTTCTCCCTCGTTGCATTGACAAACATCACATTCTGCCATGAAATTGTGAACATCTTTTTTTATACCATCCTAGAAAAAAGAATGTTTGACCCAGTCATGGTTTTGGTAAACCCTGAGTGCCTAGTTGTGGATGTAGCATGAAGATTAGAAATTATAGTGGATTTAAGTTGTGGTTGTTTACTTAAATACAAACGACCTTTGTCGCAAACCTCATCATTATGCCAAGAGCACCCTGGGGAAACTGGAGAATTACCTTGGAATTTTTGGATTCAATGCAAAATTTTGGGATCATGTAGCCTTTCTTAGCGAACAACTTGGAGCCAATCTAGTACAATGAAGGAGAGGGAAAAAAAGGACCCTTCATATTCATATTTTCTTGAAAGTGCATCAACAACCACATTGTCTTTTCCTTTCTTGTAAATGATCTCATAATCATATCCAAATATCTTAGTCACCCATTTTTTTTTCTCCGGGGAGAAAGGGTGTTGTTCCATAAAATACTTGAGGCTTTGATGATATGTCTTAATTTGGAAGCGTTGCCCCGATAGATAAGGGAACCAAAGATCCATTGCATGCAGAGTAGCCAACATTTCCTTTTCATAGATTGATTTTCCCAAATGTTGCTCTAACAGGTGTTTGCTGGTAAAGGCTAAAGGATGACCATCTTGCATACGGAATACTCCAATTCCTCTCCCAAAAGCATCACATTCCAAGAAAAATTTCTTTGTGAAATAAAGAACGACCAGGACTAGAGTGGTGCACATGGTCAACTTCAAGGTTTGAAAGGCCTGATCAGCTGTAGGATTCCAAGTGAAGGAATTATTTTTAAGGAGAGCAGTGAGAGGTGCCACAATATTTCCATAATTCTTAACAAACTTGCAAAAATATTCTGTTAAACCCATAAATCCACGCAATCTTTTGAGAGACTTTGGGCGAGGCCAATCCTGCATAGCTTCAATTGTTTTAGGATCTACCCTGACACATGAGGCTCCAAAATCACATTTATATTGTTTGAGGAAAAGTTGGTGCTGAGAGAGTAGATGTAGAACTCGATCCACATGAGAAATATGGGTTGTCCAGGTTTTACTATAGATGAGGATATCATCAAATAAAACTAAGACAAAATGACGGAGAAAAGGACAGAAGACATGATTCATAAGGTTTTGGAAAGTGGAGGGAGCATTACACAAGCCAAATGGCATGAACAAAAACTCATAGTGGCCCTCATGATTTTGAAATTTAGTATTAGGAATGTATGCCTCATTCATATGTATCTAGTGGTATCCAGAACAAAGATCAACTTTAGTAAAGAACTAGGCACCACTCAATTCATCCAAGATATCATCAATGAAAGGAATGGGAAATTTGTCTTTGATGGTGAGTTTGTTGAGGGTGTGAAAGTCAGGAAACATGCGCCAAGAGCCTTATTTCTTAAGGACCATGATCACAAGAGAAGAGTAGGGTCTCCTACTAGAACGGATAACACCTGCGGTGAGCAATTCTTGAACAATTTTCTCAATTTCATTTTTCTAGGAAAAGGGATGACGACAGAGGCAAATATTGGGAGGAAGGATTTCGGGGAAAAGGGCAATGGAATGATCATGAACACCATGGGAAGGAGGAAGTCTTTGGAGAGTGGAAAAACCAACTTTTGTTTTTGGAGAGGATGGATTGGAGGTCCTACGACACAGAGGGTGTCTCAGTGGCTTGAATGTCATGAAATTGTGCAATAGTGCAAGAATGACCTTTTTTTAGGAGATATTCCATGCAATGGGAATTTATGATCTCCAAGGAACCGAAATTGATGCCTTGGAACTTATATTGTTGGCCCTTCTGGTTGAATTGCATGGTTAATTCCTTAAAGTCCATGAGAATGGGACCCGGATTGCTTAGCCATTATGAACCCAACACAATGTCATAACCGCACATATCGATAGAAAACATATGATATTCCATGTGGTACTGACCAATTTGGACATGCACATTTTCACAATGCCCCCCACATTTCATGGACCCACCATTGGAAATCATGAATTGAAAATTATTGATGACACAGATATAGCAATTAATTTATTGGGCAATGCAGCGATGAATAAAATTATGGGTGCTTCCACTGTCAACAAGGATGATGACCTTTCGATGCTTAATATAACCAATTAGCTTGAGAGTTTGGGGAGAAGAGAACCGAGTGAGAGCATTTAGGGAAATGACTGGTTCAAATTCAGGAGGGTGGGGTCATGTCAGTTGGTTCAGGTGACTTGGCCATAGGGCGGGCCTCAATATCATCTTCCAAAACACCCTCAGAGATGGCCA
>JASDQU010012903.1:0-17393 GCA_032191745.1 Picea mariana | reverse complement strand
CACATTCAATTCTAGGTGGTCAATATTAGTGCACCTCAGATCGATTGTCTTCGATCGTATCGAGGCTTCAACATGCACACAGTATAAAATTTGAAGGGCAGGCCGGGAACGAAACCATGGTTTCTTAAAGGTTCTACATTTCATCCAAAGACACACATCAGGCCCAAAATCGGGGAAGTTTCAAACTACTTTTCGCAGCCCTGATATGCGCATGTGCTTATTATGTCCTATCCCAGGTTGACAAGTGGCCCTTCCTTTATCACTCTCTCTCCCTCCACCTATCTTCCACTCACCATTCCTTCAGTACATTTCCCCTTCTCATTTCTCGCCACCTGTGCCATCTCGCCCCACATTATCTTTGTCCCAGTCCACCTCAGCTCTCGCTTGTGCGGCCCCTGCATTGTCGACATGGCCCCCTCCTGACCTCCATTTCATGCCTGGAACACCAATCACCTCATCAATTACCACGTCCTACATGTGCAGAATTGACTTGAGCCTTCCCCAATCCCAATAATGTAGTTATTAAGGATGGTTGGTGGTAGTTGAACGTCGTTTTTTCCATAAATAGAAAGCATGGGAAAGGACTGTCAGTTAGTTAGCTCATCAATAGGTTCGTTATGAAGCTCGTTTGTGTATGACTGAGGTTCATGTCTAGATAGAGACTGCATGCACAATCTCTCAGGAAGCATGCAGACGTAATGCCTTCAATGCAGCTACTCGAGTATGCTCATGTGATTTTGTTTTGAGTATAAATACTTAGTTTTGATATTCTTGTAAGTGTTGATGGTAGAGCTACGCTCCCGATTGTAAAATTTTTATGAGGCCTATGGTTCTATGATTATGTATAATTACTTGAGACTTCTTGATTAATGGCAGTCAATTCCCCCTTCATTTCTTTGCTTATGATTCTTAGAGCTTGGGCATGGATGATCCAATCGAGTGTTGTGACTGTAGTGTAATGTAGGTTTGATTGCAGTTGTTGTTACAACGTTTTTCATTTTCTTAAAGTTATCAGATCCAAGATGATCTTGCGTCTGAATATTTTCCTCCAGAGGTTGTTGGAAGACCTGATGTCCATAGCATATCTTCACATTTTCCTCATGTTCTTCCACCTGCTATACAAACTTACTGACTAAAGTTATATCAAGACCTCATTTATATATGTGTATCATCCCACTGTTTCTGAGTTAAAGAGATATAATCTTGAGACTGCATCCATTAGACCACCCTTTAAAACTATTCACTGTGACATACAGACTAATGGGCCTTGGTCTTACCTCTACAGCAATCCAAAGGTGACTTCCAACGTTAAAATTTCTGGCACCGTTGTCGGGGACAAAGTTGAAGATTTTCCCTGGGATTGAACGACAAAGCTTACTGGTTCTGAAGGTGCATCAGAACCCAGTACATCAAGATTGCAACTGTGCACCTAGTGACTCCACTGTGGTGAATCCACTGAGGTGAATCCATTGGAGACTCTATTGTTTCAACTGTGGCTTCCAGAGGTAGACACACGAGGTCTAATCTACAGTTGTCTTTGGAAACACCTGAAGCTAACCCAGAGAAAATTATCAGAAAGGGAAAGGCCCTTAATCAAGGTACTTCTATTGTTGAACCAGATATTTCTGATGATTTGTATTATCCTATAGGAACTCCAATTTCTTCTTTTGAGCCTTCTGTTATACCTTCTGTTGGAGTTCCCCAAACTTTAAATTTTGGGAGTGTTCCTATTGAGTTTTCCCCTCCTAGTCTCGGATTGGAGGCAGAAAGCCTTGTCACTCCACTCTCCCCTGAAATTATACTGTGGTTTAGACCTAGGACCTTAGAATATTTTCCTACCCCAGGCTTTACCACTCCTCCTCCTGTTAGAGTTATTGATTTCACAGAAAGAGAAACCTCTAGTCCCCCAAGCCCTCTGGCTTTTTCTCCAAATCCTTTGTTGTTTCCCTTTCCTCTTGGAAGCTCAGTTCTGGTCTCCCCTGTTCTAACACCTTCTCCTCCTAGTTCTCCTCCACCTCCTATCCCTATGGCAGGTGATAATCCCCCTAGAAAAAAAATGGATGCCATAGTGGATGCAAGATATGACCCTCTAGCCCTACCTCAGCCAATGAATGCTCTCCCTGTTGGAGATTACCTGAAATATATGCCTAAGTTCATTGGAGAAGAGGACATAACTATTGAATAAAACCTTGTTTCCTTCTACAGTTATGCAGACAATCTAAATATTGAAAATGAAGATGTTTGGATGAGAGTCTTTGTCCAGATCCTTGGTGGTGAGGTTAGGAAATGGTTCATAGGTTTGACCCCTGGATCTATTACTAGGATTGAATCTCTAGATGATGTTTTCTTGAGGCAGTCGGGGGACAAAAAATATTTTATGTATTATATCATAGAGTTTAGATCACTAAAGAGAAAGGAGGGAGAATTTGTCTCTGAATTCTCCAAAATATTCAACAAAATGTACAATAATATCCTTGTTGAGATAAAGCCTATAGAAGCCTCTGCCAAAATCACTTATGCTAGTGCTTTTGACCCTGATTTTTGCCTCCTACTTAGAGAGAGAAAAGCTACATCTCTGGCTCATATGGAAGATGCATCCCTGGAAGTAGAATCCAATGTGTTGGCAGTTGGCAGGCTTAGGAGCAAAGCCGACAGAGAAAGAGGAAGATCTGAGGCCTCAACCTCTGGTTCTTCTACATCCCATCCTCAAGTGGATGAATTGACCAAGATGGTGAAATCCCTATCTGTAGAAATGGAGAAAGTGAAATTAGAAGGGAATCAAGGTTATAAGAATGTCTTAAATGTTGATAACAGAGGCAACTTCAGGAGGCCAAATAATAGTGCTTCTCATATCATGCCAAGGGAATAGAGGAACCAAGACAGGGATGATCAAAAAATCCAAACCCCTCATCAAAATAACCTTGTTGTTGATGAAGAAGGAGAGGAGGAAGAGCTAGATCCTAAAATCCATTGTCTTGGAGACACCTCCCCATTCCCTCACTTGACTCAATATGCATATGAGGAGTCTCTCTTAGACATCCAAATAAATGAGTTGAGCAAGGGGGAGAAGGAAAATAGTGGCCCCAACAAATACAACCTCTGGTCTAAGAAGAAAGAAGGGAAGTCTGACATCCCTGATCAACCTTCCATAGTAGAGATGCCTGCTAAATATGTAGAAAACAGTAGCAAAGAAAAGAAAGCTTAGAATCCCCCACTAATAGCCAAAGACCCCATCCTATATGTGAGAAAAAATCTTAAGCCCCCTCCCTCTTTTAACTTTGAGCATGAAATCCAGAAGATCAGGATCCCTGTTCCCTTTTCAGATCTAGTCAAGCACAAAGACTTCAAAAGGTCCCTCTCTAAGATGTTGCAGTCTGATCCATCCTACCATTCCATAAACTCAGTAAATATCCAAGATGAAAATCCAGCAGTCATCTTAGGTCCCATGGTAGAAGATAGAGATGATTCATCCCCTCCTTTATACACATCACTAAACATACATGATAAGGTGTTGCATAATTGTCTGATGGACTGTGGGGCATCTCATAATCTCATGCCCAAAACTGTCATGGAAGAACTAGGGTTAGAGATCATAAACGATTATCATGATTTGTATTTTTTTGATTCAAGGAGGGTGCAATGTCTTGGGGTTATCAAAGACCTATTTGTGACCTTGTTTCAGCTACCCATGAAAAGTGTGGTCATGGATATTGTGGCGGCTGACATTCCTCCCAAGTTTGGCATGATTTTGTTAATATATTGGATTAAAATTCTTGGGGAAACCTTGCAGATGGACCTCACATATTATATCATTCCAGTGTTTGTAGGGGAGCATAGAAGACTGTACAGAGAGGCTCAGTTGGCCTATATTATTAGTGATGAATATGACCCCACCAACCATCCTATCTTTTCACTTGACATCGCATTGGGGGGAAATTTGTTGCAGTTCACTGATGCTCATGAGCCTGCTTTAAAGCTTAAAAAGTAGTCCCTGTTTTTTCATGAAGTTTCTTTCTCCACCACCTCTGTCTGGAAAATATTTTTTGATGGAGCCTCCTCTAAGGATTTTGTCGGTGTTGTAGTAGTCTTTGTTTCACCATCTCAGGAAGCCATATCTCTGTCATACAAACTGGAATTTTAAGCTAGCAATAATGTGGCAGAGTATGAATCTCTTGTTTTGGGCTTAAGGGTTGCAAAAGACATGGGAGTCAAGGAAATATTTGTGTTTGGGGATTCATAATTGATTGTTAATCAAATTAGAAATTTGTATCAAGCTAAGCATCTCAGGATCAGAACCTATAGGAATGAGGTGTGGGACCTGATTGACAGTTTTTTCTTGGCCTTCAACATTTCATTCATCCTGAGAGAGGAAAATACAATGGTTGATTCTTTGGCTGCCTCAGCAAGTAGTTTCAAAATCCCTCTGCCACCTAATCTCAGGTATGACGTAGAAGTAAAATATAGACCCTCTATACCTGATAATGTCAAGCATTGGAAAGTGTTTGAGGACGATCTTGAAATCAAAAGATTTATGGAAACCGTTGAGGAGTTTTCAACATTGCATATTGATCAGGACCAGAATTCTGCAAACAGTCCCCATGTTAATGAGTTGTTGAGTAAAATTGTTGATCATCACATTGTCCAGTTACCCAAAAATCACATCCCCAAGGGTCTGGTCCCTTTAGAAATATTTTTTGACAAAAATGATGTGGCAGTAAAGGGTAAAATCTCAAATGATGATGTTGATGTGGATGAGTGCAATATTGGCACAAAGCAAGACCCAAAATTTGTCAAATTATCATGAAACTTGTCAAGAGAGCAAAGGGCTGAGTATACTAAGCTATTAAAGGAATTTGTTGATGTGTTTTCCTAGACCTATGAAGACCTCAGAACATATGACACTAGTTTCATTGAACACAAGATCCCACTGAATGAGGAAGCCAAACCTTTTAGGTAGAAGTTGAGACAAATAAATCCTATGTTACTGCCCATTATGGAAACGGAGGTGAAGAAGCTTTTGGATGCTCAGATTATTGTGCCTTTGAGATATTCTAAGTGGATATCCAACCTGGTCCTAGTGAGAAAGAAGAGTGGAGAAATCAGACTCTTTGTTGACTTCAGAAATCTGAACAAGATCTCTAGGAAGGACAATTACCCACTACCAAAGATGGAACACATATTGCAGAGAGTAACTAGTGCATCTAGGATTTCCATGATTGGTGGCTTTTCTATCTACAATCAGATCTCTATCCTTCCTGAAGATAGATAAAAGACAACCTTCACCACTCCTTGGGGCACATTCATGTACACCAAAATTCCCTTTGGATTGATGAACCCAGAGGTAACCTTTAAGTGAGATATGGACATCGCCTTCATTGGGGAGAAGGATAAATTCATGGTCATCTATCTAGATGACATAACAGTATTTTCTAGATCTGATAAAGAACATCGTTTTCATCTGACGAAAGTCTTTTTGAAATGCAGAATATTTAGTCTCTCCTTAAATCCCAAGAAGTCATTGTTTGCCATGAAAGAGGGAAAATTGTTGGGACACATAGTATCAGCTGATGGGGTCAGAATTGATTCAAGCAGGGTGGAAGCTATCCAAACCTTATCACTTCCCAGATCCAAAAAGGAAGTTCAGTCCTTCCTAAGAAGAATTATTTTTCTCAGAAGATTTGTTTCAAATTTTTCTGAATTGGTGAAGCATATCACAGTCATGCTCAGAAAGAGAAATGAAGTAAAATGGATTGTTGAGTCCAGAGAATCCTTCAGCCAAATCAAGAAGGCATTGATTGAGGCACCTATGCTTATCATTCCTGATTATTCCAAGGATTTTCTAATTTTCTCTTTTTCTTCTTTTGATACGGTGGAAACTATGTTATTGTAGAAGAATGTTGAAGGGTTGGAGTAGCCAATTTCATTTTTCAGCAGGGCATTGAGAGATGCTAAGGTAAAATATGACATCATGGAGAAACAAGCCTATGCCTTGGTGAAATCCCTCAAAGATTTCATAATATATGTCCTTCATTCAAGGGTTATTGCATGCGTCCCTTCAGTTATTGTGAAGGACATTGTCATTCAGCTTGACATAGATGGAAGAAGGAGTAAGTAGATTGCCGAAATCCTTGAGTTTAATCTGGAAATAAAGCCACCAGGCTAGTTAAAGGCCTAGGTTTAGCAAAGATGTTGGTTGAATATAATTGAAAAACTTTGGGGTTTAACTTCATCAACACTTTCTCAAGTGGTCAGCAAGTTGAGTTTTATGATAAATATCCATAGGATAGCCCTCCACTGGCAGAATGCACCTAGTACCAAGACATTATATTTTTCCTACAAGAGTTAAGACCCCCTGATGGTATGGGAAGAAGCAAGGAAAGAGATTTAAATCTCAAAGCAATCAGGTATCACCTCATTGACCAGGTCTTGTATTGGAAATACCCTCTGGGTGTGATTTTGAGATGTCTAGACCCACAGGAGGCCCAAAAAATTATGTTTGATTTCCATGACATTTTGTTAGGAGGACATCACTTTTGGAGAACCACAGCCTACAAAATTCTCAGGGCTGGGTACTACTGGCCCACTTTAGTCACTGATGTCTATGCAAAAATCAAAGCTTGTATCAAATGTCAGAAATTCTCTAGAAAGCGGCAGCTCAAATTTCTACCATTGAATCCTATGGAAGCTTCAGGACCCTTTCAGCAGTGGGGCCTAGACTTCATTGGGGAAATTCATCCTGCATCAAGTAGTTAGCATAGGTGGATCTTAACTGCCATAGATTATTTCACCAAATGGATAGAAGTTATCCCCACAAGGAGTGCTTCTCATAAAGTGATCATTGGTTTCCTGAACGATATTATTGTAAGGTTTGGTTGTCCAAACAGAATCATCAGTGATAATGTTGCATCCTTCAAGTCTGAGCCATTGATCAAATTCTATGAGAAATTCAAGATTACACTAATCCACTCTACCCCCTATTATCCCCAAAGCAAGGGATTAGCAAAGTCCTCTAACAAAATCTTGATAAAGATCATTAAAATATTGTTAGAGGACAACAAAAAAGCATGGGATTCAAAGCTCAAATTTTCTTTGTGGGATGATAGAGTTACAACAAAGAGGTCCTTGGGAATGTCTCCTTTCCAGCTCATATATGGGACTGTTGCAGTTTTTCCTTCTCACTTTTCCCTTCTTGTAGTGAAATTATTTCAAGACTACCAAGGTGAGCCCGATGATATGATCCGAAGATTTCAGCAGCTGGTAGAAGTCCAATAGACCAGAGAGAAGTTGTTGGACAAAGTGCATGAACGTCAACAAAAGTTCATGCAAGCCTTTGACAGAAAGGCGAGAAAAGAGGATTTCGATCTGGGAGATATGGTGCTTAAATGGGATGTGCCCAAACAGGGCAGAGGCAAGCACAACAAATTTGAATCCTTATGGATCGAGCCCTTCAAAATATCTGAGACAGATCGAAATAATACTTACAGACTACAGACTTTAGAGGGAAATGAAGCTTTTGGTGGCCCTGTAAATGGGCGTTTTCTAAAGAAGTTATTTATTTGAGCCTTGAGTGTCTCTTATGTCTTTGTAAATATTGTTTTTCATTTGTTTTGGCTTTAATAAGTGACTCCATAGCACAATAGTAAGGCACTGAAACTGCAGAAGATTTCTTGGCATATCACAGGGAGCAATCCATCCCCCATGGAGCCTAATGTTATCACATTTATTTGTAGTGGGGGGGGTTGTTTTCCTAAGAAGTTGGCCCTTTGGAAAAGTAATAAAAGAAAATGGGAAAAAAACCCACAAATTGGCTTATATCTTAAGTCAGAGGTGCGATGTGACCTTTTAGCGCGATGTGATAAGACGCATGCAATTTTGGGCAGTCAATATTGGTGCATCTCAGATCGACAGTCGTTGATTGTATCGGGGCTTCAACATGAGCATGGGATAAAATTTGAAGGGCGGGCTGGGAACGAAACCATGATTTCTTAAAGTTGTTATGTGTCATCGAAAGACACACATCAGGCCCAAAAGCAGGGAAGTTTCAAACTGGTTTTCGCGGCCCCAATATGCGCATGTGCTTATTATGTCCTATACTGGGTTGACAAGTGGCCCCTCCTTTATCACTCTCGCTCCATCCACCTATCTTCCACTCACTGATCCATCAGTACCTATCCCCTTCTCATTTCCTGCCACCTGTGCCATATCACCCCACATCATCTCCATCCTAGTCCACCTCAGCTCTCGCTCATGCAGCCCCTACGTTGTCCACATGGCCACCTCTCGACCACCATTTCATGCCTGGCATGCTAATCATCCTATCAGCTTCCACGTCCTACAAGTGCAGAGTTGACTTGAGCCTTCCCTGATCCCAATAAAGCAGTTATTGAGGATGGTTGGTGGTAGTTGAACATCGTTTCTGCCATAAATAGAAAGCACAGGAAAGGACTGTCAGTTAGTCAGCTCATCAATAGGTCTGTTCTGAAGCTCATTTGTGTATGATCTAGGTTCACGTCTGGACAAATACTACATGCACAGTCTGTCAGGAATCATGAAGATGTAATTCCTTCAATGCAGCTACTCAAGTATGCTTCTGTGATGTTTTTTTTAATATAAATACTCAGTTTTGATATTATTGTAAGTTTCAATGGTAGAGCTATGCTCTTGATTGTAAATTTTTTATGAGGCCTCTAGTTCTCTGATTATGTATAATTACTTGAGACTTCTTATTTAATGGTAGTCATTTCCCCCTTCATTTATTTGCTTTTGATTCTGAGAGCTCAGGCATGGATGATCCAGTAGAGTGTTGTGAATGTAGTGTAATGTAGGTTTGATTGCAGTTGTTGTTACAACATTTTTCAATTTCTTAAAGTTATCAAATCCAAGAGGATCTTGCGTATGAATCTTTTCCTCCAAAGGCTGCTAGAAGACCTGATGTCCATGCAGACCTTCACGTTTTCCTCATGTTATTTCACCTGCTCACCACTATACAAATGTACTGACTAAAGTTAGATCAAGAAATCATTTATATATGTGTATTAGCCCAATGTTTCTGAGTTAAAAAGATATAATATTGAGACTATATCCATTAGACCACCTTTTAAAACTATTCACTGTGACATACATATGGATGGGCCTTGGGCTTACCTCTGCAGCAATCTAGAGGTGACTTCCAACGCTAACAGAGTTCATAAATACTTTCCATACCTTGCACACCAAGTTGGATATCAAAGACTCTGAGTGGCATATGATTCTAAAATACCATGGGGCTATTCACAAGTACATCCAAACTGAAATGGATTTCCTAAAAATATCATCATTGGGAGTTGTCTATCGATATGCTCTCAAAATTGAGCAGAAATTTAGGCACTAGAACAAATGGGAATTTGGGTCTGCAAATCTGAAACAACCAAAGCACGATAAATATGGCCCTAACCGACAATGTCTATACAACCACTCCAAGACACAAGAAAAAAAGGGTAAAGTAGAGACAAAGAATGACACTAGGAAGTGGTGTGACTTCCACAAAATCCCCTAGCACAACACCGATGAATGTTGCTCAAAAACTTCATTGGTAGATGAGGTCAAAGACACGAAGTCGAACCCTGATTCAGAATATGATACAAAAAATATTGAAACCAGACAGATCCTCAATGCATACCCCACTGCTACTATCACGACCATAAACATTCATCCAGAAGAACCAATAGATCCTGAAGAGAGGGAGCTCCTCTTCCATTCACAGATGTGGGTGAAGGGGACCCCTGATAATGGTATCCAGAAGAACCTCACCTCAGCTAAGGTCGTCAAACAATCGGGGTTGTCGACAACACCACACCTGCAACCATACAACATCGTGTGGCTTCACCAGGGATGAGATCTTTGCGTCAACCAACAATGCCACCTATCCTATAGCATCCATCCCTTCAAGAATGAGGTAGTGTGTGATATTTCCCCTCTTGATGTCTCTGATGTTTTTTTGGGCCAACCATATATGTGGAAACCTGATGTTTTCTATTATTCTAGACACCATAGTGTCATTATTACTATGGGAGGTCATATCTAGAGTATACTACAGGTAGTTCTGACTACTACTCCACCAAAACAACACCGCAAGGTAATCTCTCATACTGCAAAATCCGTCCTCTTCACAGTCTATTCAAAGGATGCATAGAATACCATTACAACCACTACAACCTCAACACCTTCTATCCAACAAAAACAGATTGTCGAAGAGACATAAGATATTGTTTCTTCACCTACAATGGTGCCTAAACAATGCCCCATCCAACCTAGAGACAACAGGTTGGTGGAACAAATTCAACCCCTCAAACAACAGGTTTGTGACAATCTTCCACAAGCCAAGAAGCACAACTTCTCCAACAAGGCACATAGCTCACCAAGCATCAAATTTATAAAATGAATTCCCCTCTTCCCTGGGCATTCAACGTAATGGAGACCATTGCTTCCTAAGAGCGTGGATTGATACAGGTGGATATTGGTGGCCACCCACCTATTCCAACTGTGTCTTCTTTTAAATTTTTAGTGAAACACGTTCTTCTATACTTCTTTGTAATTGTGGGTTCAGTTATCACCATTTAAATTTTGGTGTGAGTTTGAGATTTCAAGGTTGGTGAGGTGCTAGACTAATTTAGAGGTCTGATAAATTTGGGGAACTACCAGAAATGGAAAAAATGGGTTAAATTTGGCGGAAGTGTTAGGCGAATCAGGCTTGGAAGGGTATAGATCACCATCCTCCAAGATCAACGGTTAGGAAATATTTCGGGGTTGGAAACTGCACGAAGGTTAAAATTTCTAAGCGTGCCCGAAATTTCAACTGTGGTTTCCCCACAAAGGTACGTGGTGGCCTCAGAGACATTTCGGGAAGAAAATCGGGTGAACACAAAACTACTCTATCGCATCCCCAAAATCATGTGTTCAATGTCACTGAATGGGTCTAATCCTAAGGTCATATGTGCAAATGAAACTTGATGGTAGGTCTAATCATCTCGAGACACTCTTTTATGTACCATTCATTCATGCGGTGCCAAGTAGGTGTTGCCAAATAACCGATTTAATCCTCATCATTGGAAATCGATGGTCAAACGTGAGAGGCCATTATCCCTATAAGGATTTTCGTTAGTAGCCCATGATTGGTACTTGATGGTGACTGTTACTCAAAAAACAGGTGAAATTACTCTATTTTGGGTAATTGACGGCTTATTCCAGAGAGGGATACCGACAAATCAAATCCTTGAGGGATGTTTTCTCATAAGGTTGTAGTCAAAGAAACACATGGTCTCCTTCAAAAAATTGACATTCAGAGTGACCTTGATATGCCTATTGCTTCATGTGATTTTGGGCCATGAACAAATTCTTTTTGAGGGTATGGAGAATAGCCTCTCGAACTGTAAGTGTTTGGTCAACCACTTGGACCTTCGAGACATCTCGAAGGTATGAGAGAAATAAAGGTGTATTTTTTCCATATACTTCTTCAAAAGGAGTCATGCAAGTAGTTGTATGGTAAGAAGTGTTGTACCACCATTCAGCTAGTGGTAACCATTGAGCCCACTGATTTTTCTTTCCGATGAAAAACACCTAAAATATGTTTCCAAACACTTGTTGACAACTTCAGTTTGACCATCAGTTTGGGGATGATAAGTTGTGTTTAGATGCAATTGGGTGCCCTATAGCATGAACAATTCTTGCCAAAAATTGTTGGTGAAAGTGGGGTATCAATCAAAAACAACAGAATGAGGCATTCCATGAAGCTTGAAGACTTGATCCATGAAACGTTGAGCCACAGTGGAGGTTGTAAATGGGTGTTGAAGAGACCAGAAATGACCATACCTAGAAACCCGATCAACTACCACCATGATGATTGATTTATTGCTCAATTTAGGTAAGCCCACAATAAAATCCATAGAGATATCCCTCCAAATAGCAGGTGGAATTGGAAGCAGCTGTAGTGTTCCAGGATCTTTGACTGTTTATCCCTTTATGCATTGACAAACATCACATTCTACCACAAAATTATGAACGTCTTGTTTTATACCATCCTATAAGAAAGAGTGTTTGACCCAGTCATGGTTTTGGTAAACACTGAGTGCCTAGTTGTGGGTGTAGCATGAAGCTTAGAAATTACTATGGATTTAAGTTGTGACTGTTTACTTAAATACAAACGACCTTTGTAGCGAAGCTCATCATTGTGCCAAGAGCACCCTAGGGAAACTGGAGAATTGGCCTGGAATTTTTTGATTAGATGAAAAATTTTGGGATCGTGTAGCCATTCTTAGCGAACAACTTGGAGCCAATCTAGTACAATGAAGGAGAGGGAAAAAAAGGGCCCTTCATATTCATATTTTCTTGAAAGTGCATCAACAACCACATTTTATTTTCCTTTCTTGTAAATGATATCATAATCATATCCAAATATCTTAGTCACCCATTTTTTTTGTTCCGAGGAGGAAGGGCGTTGTTCCATAAAATACTTGAGGATTTGATGATCTGTCTTAATTTGGAAGCATTTACCCAATAGATAAGGATGCCAAATATCCATTGCATGTAGAGTAGCCAACATTTCCTTTTCATATATTGATTTTCCCAAATGTCTCTCTAACAGATGTTTGCTTGTAAAGGCCAAAGGACGACCATCTTGCATAAGGAATTCTCCAAATCCTCTCTCGAAAAAATCACATTCCAAGAAAAATTTATTTATGAAATAAACAAGGCCCAGGACTAGATTGGTGTACATGATCTCCTTCAAGGTTTGAAAGGCCTGATCAGCTGCGGGATTCCAAGTGAAAGAATTATTTTTAAGGAGAGAAGTGAGAGGTGCGACAATATTTCCATAATTCTTAACAAACTTGCGAAAATAGTCTGTTAAACGCAGAAATCCACACAATCTTTTGAGAGACTTTGGGTGAGGCCAATCCTGCATCACTTCAATCGTTTTAGGATCTACCCTGACACATGAGGCTTCAAAAATACATTTATATTGTTTGAGGAAAATTTGGTGCTGAGAGAGTAGATGTAGAACTCGATCCACATGAGCAATATGGGTTGTCCAAGTTTTACTCTAGATGAGGATATCATCAAATAAAACTAAGACAAAATGAATAAGAAGAGGACGGAAGACATGATTCATGAGGTTATGGAAAGTGGAGGGAGCATTACACAAGCCAAATGACATGACCAAAATCTCATAGTGGCCCCCATGATTTTTAAATTCAGTATTAGGAATGTCTTCCTCGTTCATACATATCTGGTGGTATCCAGAACAAAGATCGATTTTAGTAAAGAAGTAGGAACCACTCAATTCATCCAAGATGTCATCAATGAAAGGAATGGAAAATTTGTCTTTGATGGTGAGTTTGTTGAGGGTGTGAAAGTCAGGACACATGCACCAAGAGCCTTCTTTCTTAAGGACCATGACCATTGTTATCCCTTGACCATGTTTTGGGAACACTTGGTCATATTTAACCATTTTTGGGACTTCGACAGCCTGTCGAAGATGGAGCGCCATACGAAGTGGAGATTGTATAATCTCGGCCCACTTTTGGGTTTTGGGAATATGTAATGGGAAAGGGATGTCGGCCCGTGGTTTCACCCATGCTTGGGACCACTTTTGTAAATGTATAAATAGACATCTAGGCATCTAATAGAAGGTGGTATTGAATGGTATTGTATCTATGTGATGTATGCTAAGTGAAAGTAAGATCTGTAAGAGCTTAGTGCCTATATAAGACTTGCAGAAGCTGAGTGCAAGTTACTGTAATAAATTGTAGAAGGCTTTTGTGTTATAATGCAAGGAAGAAGGATCTAGCAAGCTGCACAAATATTTTGTCCTGTGCGTAGTAGGGTTTGGTGGCTCTGTTCTTGTAACCTCTTGGCTTATGATAATAGAGAATAAGAGTTGGTGGACATAGCCCCAGGGTAGGGGTGAACCACGTAAATCTTTGTGTTATGCTTTGTGCTTATCTCTGCTTTCGCTAAGTGCTTTGGTATATTTAGATAGATCTATTTATGCTTTGTGCTTCTTAGATGAATGTGAATGTAGATCTGATACATATGAAGATGCTTAGTGTTGATCTACTGGATCTAATCTGTTTTATTGTTGCTAAGTATTAAGATACCTTAGATCTAAGTGAATGTTGTGATGCTCTGTGCTAGTTGCAAAGTATAATAAGAACTGAATATTGATGAATGATCGATGTTAAGTGATCTATAGGAAATATAATCACAAATATGTGTCCCAGCTAAGGTTGCATACACCTGAGTCTTGCAACCACCCCTGCCTCTACCTCGGGTGAGACTTCATATGCTTCACAGGTGTTGACGAAAGGGTCGATAGTTAGGGTTTTTTTGGTGAGCTCTTGTAGCGTTGAACCCTGGGTCTACCCCTATGCCAACAAATGGTTCTGTTTCCAAGACCTGAAGTTGTTATTGTTGGGAACTAAGGGAAGAGAAGCTGTGTGCGAAGATTCAATTGGAAACTATGGAAGCTCTATGCATAGATCTATTGCCCTAGTGTGCAGCTTGTTATTCAACCTGTGAAGCTTTGTGCCAAGAAAGGAAGGACATACCTGAAGAAAAGAAGCAATATCTAAATGCTTTGTGCTCTAAGAAAGGTAAAAGTGGGAGTTTCTGAAGAAAAGAGGTCATATCTGCAGAAAAGACATAAGATCTGTAAGCTTTGTTCTCTAATAAAGGTAAGAATAGTTAAAAGGTCTTAGATCTGGAAGCTTTATGCTCTGTAGAAGTAAGATAAGTGAAATTTTTTGTTTCTAAGGTATGGATCTAGGTGTGTTTGATAGATTATGTCCTAGCTTGAAAACTAGGGCTCTAATAGATGAAAGAAATTTTGATTTGAATAAGTCTAATAAGGATAATGATAGATATGTTATACCTATGCATAGAAAGAATGTTTGGACTAATAAATAGACGCAAGATCCTAGAAAGAATTTTTTGCAGACTAGCTACCATGATCCTGGTGCATTGTACAGAAGAATTTAGGGAACATTTAAACAAAAGAGAGGGTTAACCCTCTATTATAGTTGCAGAAGACCAGGACATCTTGCTAAAGACTACCCTGGTGGAATATCTATTTGTCTATTTTGCAAAGCTTTGGACCATGAAGTGTTGTATTTCCCCAGAATGATTGCTAAGCTTGAAAGAATGAATCTAAATCAAGAAAACCCTAAGGCATATCCAGAAGAGGAAGAACCCTAGCAAGAATCAGAGAATGTATTGCTACAGATGAAAGGCACCTTGAATGATCATCGACATATTAGATTATCAAATATATTTAAAGAAAAAGAATGCATTGAAGCAAGAATATGAGACTTTGACATTGACTATGTCCTTGATAAATAGACACAAGTGAACATTATGCCAGAAAGAAATTGGGAAGCTATAGGTAAGCCTTATATGATCCCTTGATTAGGAGGAATAGGACTATTCAGAGGAAAATTGATGATGTTATGTAGAAATCTCGCTCAGATACCTATGACAGTCTATGGAACTTCGACAAAGGAAGACTTTCATATTATTAAATTCATTGAAGACAGCACCCCATTTACCATGTTACTAGGAAAATCTTGGATTTATAGAGATCAAGCTAGAAAGAAGGAAGAATAAGAAGTCTTAGAACATCAGATACAAGAGTTAAAAGATTTCATGACCAGAAGGATCACGTAGTTGATTGAAGAAAAGGAGAACAGATCGAAGCTATTTGACACTAGAAGCTCAGATGTTAAAATTGCAAGAGCATTAGAGGACTCACAAAATATTGAAGTATCTGTCTCAGATATAGAAGAATTATTACCCCTAAATCCTAGGAAATAATCTTAGCAGTGCGAAGTGCCTATGTCTAGGGAAAATAAGAATCTGACTGGGAAGAGAATCACTGAGACAAAGCTCAATGGAAAAAAGGCTAGGAAGCTAAGTAAGAAGAAGACTAAGATTGAAAAGTTACAAAAGATCCCAGAGGGAGCCTCACAAAAGGAAAACTTGCATAATTTGAACTTCGTCGAGATATCATAATAGCAACATAGGCCACTTCGCCAAGGTGAAGCAATATAGTCGTCAGAGGCCGATATGCCCATTCGGCTATCGCTCCGAACGGATCGAAAAGAATTTATGTCCCATCACCAAACCATTGGACCATGCCATAATGGATAGAACACAAATTAATGAGGCTCATACCTGTTGCAAATAAAACCGTTGCCAAGATCACCTATATATCTCGTCGCTCCGTGTCCAAAGAACACTTTTGCCAACTGAGAATTTAAAGCCCGCAGACTAGCAAGTGTATACATTGATCATCACACCCTTATTGTTTATTCCTGTGTAGTTTCTAATATCATTGTGACCCCAATAATTAACCCTGAGTGCGTATGTCTGAAGAGCTTAACACACTTGAAGAATCTGCAAAGGAAGTACTCGTTGATCTCAGGACCGAGAAAATCATGTCGGAAAGAATATTTCTACAGGTGTGTAAGCATCATCAATGGGAGGAGTCCAATATTCTCCATCGACTGCTCGTGGAGCAAGAACTTCCAGAATTGTGGCAGAGATGAGAACGAAGCACTGAGATGATATCATGAATGCCAAGCTGATTCTGAGCATTCTACCTGCCTACCTACCCCCTCTAAGTGCCCTCATCAACCAGGATAGTGTGCCCCAATATTTTGACTATGCTTTGATCACAGTGTACCTCCCAAAAGGGATACGTGTAGTTCACGTCGACCAGGATAAGCTCGCAGTATTGAAGTTCAGTGACTTCAACCTTGGAGACTGAAAATCTTACAGCATGCTAACCTCGCATAAGTACTTGACCAGAACTAAAGAAAAGAATTCAAAGATTATCCCGCATCCATGGATCCAGAACCTCGCATAGTCCACACTACTTAATTTGATGAAGATCCCGCACTTCGGCCGACACCAGGAAATAAACGCATGCATGAAAATGTTGTTATCCTTATACCACAGAGGTTACTTATGGTTGAACCATCGCATCACTGTGGATCTGACCTTGATAAATTAGATCACAGGGCTGAGCATGCAGGGCCCTGACCCATAGGACTTTTACCCTAGAAAGACCTCAAACCCAGCATTAGCGCAGAGAATCAAAGAGACTTATGGCGATGTCAAGAAGGGCATGCAAGGTTACAAGATAAAATCTATCCAGAATGGCGTAGTGTGCTTCACATGTTAGTTGATCGCAGGCAATCTAGTTCACAAGAACCGGCCCAACCAAGTGACCGGATTCGTAGTTGTCCTCACAGGAAAGTGCACGGAGGGACTTCATATGAATTGGGCACAGTACCTTGTAAACCAGTTGGAGCTTGATTGTAAAGAAGCGCAAGACCAAGGGCATGAGTTCCACTTTAGTT
>JASDQU010012902.1:148304-171896 GCA_032191745.1 Picea mariana | reverse complement strand
ATTCTGTATAGTTTGGAAGGGGTGTGTGGGCCTGCCAATTTCACTTTAAAAATGAAAAAAAACTGAAGCATAAAACCTTAAACCTAATTCTAAACCCTTATTTGCTATATACATTAGAAAACTTTGCATGTGTTTGATGGTTTGGATTCGCATGGATGTACATGAATGATTTTTATTTTTATTTTTATGTATTTTTTGGTTGATCGATTTTTGTTTCTGAGTTTCATTGGTTCCAGTTTTTAGGGTCAACCAGTTTGGTAATCGGTCCAGTTCTAATAACATTAGCTAGTGCTTTTAACTTCATGGAGCTAGTGCATCCCAAAGTTCCCTTTGAAGTCTTTACTTTGGTGAGAATGCTTTGAATGCATTTAAAATGGTATGATATTATAGGAATCGAGTTTTGTTATGTTGGATTCTAGGCATGGCAGTTTGTTTTGTTTGGGAATTCTTTTTCCATGGATAGAGGTGAGGTTTATATATTCAAATTCTTTGAGTTATAGTGTTCCCGTTATTGTACGAGGCTTATCTATTTAAATTCTTGTATTATAATGTTTTTTTGAATTTGATTGTATAAAAATCCAATGTCTTTTGTAACCTCAAGTGTTTTTACTTGAAAGAAGTAGGTTTCTTTTGAATTGGAAGAAGATGATGACCCAAAGTTGTCAAATATGGATAACCTGGTAATATCATCAACGATTCTAATTGCTAGGATATTCTTGATTACAATTTAGTGAGGTGAAAAATCTATTGTTTTACCTTCACTTGAATGATTGAGTTGATATACTGTGTAGAAGATTGTAGGAGAGACTTGGAACACATAAATACATCATTAAAATGACCATCATCTAGTTGAACTGTTTCAGAGCTTACAACACTAAGAGATCTATCATCACCAACAAATATTTGTTTGGTGTTGTATTAATTAAAATCATAAAAAATGGCTTTATCTTTAGCCATATGATAAGATGCTCCAGAATCAATAAGCCACTCATTAGAAGAAGTAGATGTTGCATTGAAGGAAAAATTAGAAGTAGAAAGTGCATGTTCATGAGGAGAAGAAGAAGAAGAATCAAGATTGATGTTGTGCTTATTCATTGCTGCATCTAAGGCCTCTATCTTTTTAAAACATTTAGACTCTAGATGACTATCTCGTCTACAAAAATTGCAATGTCTCTTAGTGTTCTTACTTTTTGATTTTGTTCCTTTATCACTATTGGGAGTAGGAACTAGCTTAAGAGGGTTCAAGACCCTTCTTTTCCTTGTTGCGAGAATGTTGCTTCTTTAGATGCTTGTATTTATCCTTATGTTGGGCCATTAAGGCTTTGTTAGATGTACCTGCAGTGCTAATCACTCTAAAATGCAATATCTTATCTTGTTCTTTAATCAAATAATCACAAAAAACTTAGAGTGTGGTGTGTACGCAACCCCTAGAGCTTCTTGGGTGGAGTGAAAAGTAGATACAAAAATAGAATATGCACTACCAATCTTAACAAGAATAACATATATCAATTGATCATCATTTTCTTTCTATTTTACAATCTTCAAGTAAAAGTCCACGTGTTTTGAACTTAGATAATTTTCAATGCAAGATAAATCACTGGGATTTAAAGTAATCAATTGGTTTTCAAGTTGGTGGGTTCAAATCTCATTGTGTTTACCAAATATGGTTTTCAACTTTTCCCAAAGCGTCATTTGGTTTGCCAACTTCTTGAAGGTGAAACCATAAGTCACTAGAGATGGACATTTTGATTAATCCACATGCTTTGTTATTTTTATTATCCCATTTGACTTTATTTGAGGAATTAGTAGAGAGTTTTTTTTTTTTAATATTTCTTTTGTTTCGAAGGTAAATTACTTCATAGGATATCCTCCACATGATATGTAGTTTGAATTGGTAAGAAAAAGATAATTTGGATTAGCCATATTCTAATATGCAGGTAATATGGCTTCAAAAGAAAAAATTCAGTGTTTGGATGGAAAGCTCTTGGAAATATAGACAATTAAAAAAATGACATTGAAAATGGACTTTTGATGTCAACGTTATGCTATTTTTAAGAAAGAACTAAAATGTAAGCAAAGTGCCATGTGGTAGGTAGAGGTTGGTCCACGCGGCGATGGATGCATAATGAGGTAGTTGAGTAAAAAATCTTTTCATTTCTTTTCTAACTTTCTCTATAAGTTCACTTTTACGAATAAGTTATTTTTACATTAAGTGACCCAATTACAATAAAGTTACTTCATAAGTTAAAGTTGCTTGCAAAAAATAATTTAAAAGAACATTAAAGTTGCTTTATAGTAATTCAATTTAATAATTTGCTATGTGATAACTTAAAGTGGCATGATTGTTTTCAAAAAGTAGCCCAATGAAAAGAAAGATTTGAACTCAAGGCCTATTATTTAATGAAGTCAATTTCAATATAATGAGTTAATGCAAAATATATAACAAATGTTATCAATGATGCTGCTTATTTTATTAATTTTTTTTTTTAACTTTTTGCCTCGAAGTGCATGCTTACCCCCAAAACCCTGTTTTCACTTGCAAAAAACTTCAATTTAGTCGNAAAAAAAAAAAAAAAAAAAAATTAAAAAAAAAATAAGACTTCACAAGATTGAGGTTAGATTTCGGTTAACCTACAAAAAAAATGTAAGTTTTCTTTTCTTTTGTTTTTGATTTGTTGAAATTGCATAAACCACAGATCAAATAGCATACACAAAAAATAAAACACTTTTGATTTGCTTATGGTTTATTGAGATTGTGCAAAATGCATGACAAAGAGCATACACGAGCCCAAAATTGTAGTGAATCAAGAATATAAACAAAATATCAAAATATTAACACAATATAAATAAAACCATGATGAAACTTTATATCTTTGGATCTAACAAAAATCGTTGTATCTTGGGAAACAAAAACCTTTTCTGGTGAAATGAATAGTGCTTCCAATTGAAAACAACACTTCGTATACAATGGAATAACTCGCTTAGCCCAAAAATACACAAATAACAGAATCTAGGAAGCTTTTGATGCATGCAACGACATAGGTTCATGATCTTGATCAACAATGGGAGTGGGTATTGATATGGGCTCTGATACCTCTTCGACAAACAAGGTATTCCACACACGTTGAACACCTTAAACAACCACTTACACAAACATATCAAAGATCAATACACCAATGTATTATGTGGTTAAAACCCTCGAAGAAAAAAATATTCCACGATCCCAACCAACACGACCACTTGAGACAATATATTAATGCAACATATTTTTTTTTTTTAATTTTTAATATGAGTTTCTTATAATCAATCATTAACAAATGATTCTCCATGATCTTAAGAAAGAGATCATGGACCAATCAAGTTTTAAGCCATGGATCAATATAGCTGTTAGTATTGAGGAAAATACGGACCCTCAGATCACTTTATGTCTATAACATATCGTGATTGTCGAATTACATAACTACAAATGCATACCAATGAAACACACTAAATAAACACACTTTACTTAAAAACAGATTATACCAAATTGATCTTAACTAAATTCTAAGTGTCTAAATATATTAACACTAGAGTCTAAATCTAATTTGAGGAAAACCAACAAATATATTTTTTACAATCACTTTATTCTCCTCACAAATCACCATTAATTTGTAGTGCTAACCTTTTTCTATTTAGATACAATTTTTCTTAAAACCCTTTAATCTTGCCCTTATTTACCATCCATAAACACTCCCACATCATCCAAACACCAAACTTGAGTTTATTTTTTTAATCAAAATTAGTTTTTAACTATCAAAATAGCTAAATGTACAATGCTATATATAAGAAAAAGGCATGCTTGCTTGCTTCAGTGAGCCTTAGACCTTTAGGACACTTATATGTAATGATTGGTAGATTAAATGAAAAATGTGCCCATAATAGAAAAAATTACTTTATTATGGCCAATGACCTCCAAAATTCAAAAGCCACTAAAGTATGAACAAAATATAACGACTTTTTGTTCTAATGTGCCCTCAATATAATGTAGAAATGAAATATGTAGAAATAATTCAATACAATGTAAGTCATCCAATAGATGAATGATGATGATAATAATGATGGTGATTAACTTCCACTGAGATCGAATTGGTGTAGTAATGAAAGAGTAAATAGGGAAAAACAAGTGACTCAAGTCTCAAAGGTCAAACACTTAATATTCGAATCCATCTTTTGTCAATAACTCAAATATTGAGATATTCTAACTATTATTCAATCTTCAAGGTGGAAAGAATATTGAGATATTCTAACTATTATCCAATCTTCAAGGTGGAAATATTTAATATAGGATATTTATTTGATTTCACTTTGGTTGGTGTGGCACTCCAACTATATTGCTACAACCCTTGGATGATGTGGAGATTATAGAATAAACGCTCTTCATGTCCATTCTCATGTGAACCATGCTTAAATTTTTTTTTGCAGCAATGCCTTTTCAAAGGTCCCTTCATAAGGCAAGGGCTAATTGATAGTATACTGTAAGCTATTTTAGGAACCAATCAAATAGGGAAGATGATCAAGCTTCATGATCACCTTTTTACTTACTTTTGGAATTCTAAGATGGTGAGAAATTTGGAGAAACGAACACAATTAGTGTATCATAATGATTTCTATGTAAAAATATTTTTGTGCATTGCTTAATTGCATTCTTTTCAAATAAAATGAAATGTGTCATTTAGATGAATTGATAAGAACAAAATCAAGGGCCCAATAAAAGGTGTTTTCTAATGAGACTTCAAATTGGAGCACATAATTTGGAATTCTAAAAAGTGGTAGTTCCAAAGCTACCCAACCTTTGGACACCTTTAGAGGTGTAGAAATGACTTTTATTTAGTGTTAAAGGGGCAAGAAGAGGGATGATGTACATCTTAACAAGTTGGGAGGCTGAGTTCTAAAACTTGTTGAATTAATGACCGAACAAAGAATACATTTTTGGTTTTTGATCATAACTCAGAGTTTTGTTTAGGTGAAACAACTAGGAAAACCCTTGAAAACTTAAGTTCATGTACTTTTTCAACCTATCTCCTATGGTAGCTTGCTCATCTATACCACTGTATTCACTATGAGATTCACATTGCTTGAAAAATACATGACTTTGCTTGGACCTGCAATTGGTTTGGAGAGTGGTAATGGTGCCCAAGACTCCCCAAATGCTTACTCCAAAAGTGTATTACGAGGTAATGACCTAATTCCTAATATTGATTTTTCTGAGTATGAATATGATTGTTTATGTAATCAATGTCATGTGGGCTCCATTATGGTTTACATTGTAGAGAGGGTGCATTTTGATGTAGTGATTCAAGGATGGATGAGGGAGGTGTGGTAGTCACAAGGTCGACATTGCACCCATACCCATAATTTGACCATTTTTTTTAATTTGATGACTTGGTCCATGCAACGGAAATTTTGCATGGAGGCCTCTAGGCTGGCAAGAATACCCTAGTTTTTTTGGCCCCGTTTCATGACATTTCCTTTTTTAAAGCCTCTTAGTGGTGTTTCATGGTATAAATTGCATTTCTCATCACCTTGATGCAATTTTGGCCAACCCTAGAGCATATCTTTGCCCCTTTAGGGAGATTCACCTATCATGAACATAAACAAATCTTCAATCCTAGACCCTAAAGTTGAGTTTGTATTAAGTTCAACCTTTCGAAGGACCTCAAGGAAGTTGTGCTCATACATGTAGGGGATAGGGTTCATTGACCATTGGTTTGATATGGCAATCTTTCTAACACTTTTTTTTGGTGTCAATGCTTGCATCACTCAATCTATCACTGCTCATTCATGTCTTAGGTTGATCCTACAACAACCCAACACACACAAGTCACCCAAAACCTAAAGCTTATATTGATTCCTCAACTAGTTTCAGGTCTAAATACCAACACCTAAAGCTTCGATTGAAGTCTCAAGTATCTCAAAGTATTTAGATTAAAGATTTTGGGACCACCCTAAAATATTTAAACAAGCCTCATCAAGTAGACTCTGCTCTCCCTTAACCTCGTGCAATTGTGTTTGATTGAGGATTGTAAGTTGTTGGTTGAAAACATTTGAATGGAAAATGGCATGCTTTCATGTGGTCATGTTAATTTCATGTCAAAATGCATCGTAGACGAGGATTGATTTTTAATCCTTTGCTTCTTTCACTTTCCTTCTATTATGTGCTTTGATTAATTATATTGAGGAGCTCTAACTTGTTGAAGGTTCTTATGTAGCTTCGTCATGACAGTGAGGAAGAGAAATCACTGCTTCATCACAATATTGATGTAAACACAAGCATGCAATGGTGATCAATATGAAAGCAACTGCGTGAGTGCATGATCACTAATTGACATGTGTGCATAAAGTGAGTTCCGAAGAAGACATGCATAAGTGAAGAGTGGATGCATCTCAATGATATTGGGTTGTGTTGGCAACACAATGATAAATTTTAATGATTTGTACCTTTGTGCATCTAGTTTGATGGGTACAATGTTCTAATGAAGGCATTGTTATCCCCATTTTGTGTATAACTAAGGAGATTATGTCTCGAGGCCCTCAGGTTGCAGATATGGAGTGCTGAGAGACTACTTGACCAACAATACCCTTTTTCATAGTTGGAGACCCTTATCACCACCACAGAAGTCACAGATTTCCAGATGGCATCCACCACATCAGATGGATTCCGGAAGGCAGTGGGCCTTGCTCCATGAGGTACAATTTAGTCTTATGGTGATCATCATTTCAATATTTAAGCCATTTGAGTATGTTGTATCTTAGATTGCTCTAGATTTCATGATATATGCTTGGACATTATGCCTTTTTCCCTGCTTCACCTTGGTGGTTGACATTGTGCCCTAGTAAGTGGTCTTCCTTGGGGATGGGTTTTCCATTAGGAACTCCCTTGAAGAGCCATCGTATTGTTCCTGACCATACTTACCACTTTCCATCATTATTTCCCCCCATTTCCTTATCTCTTGGGATTTTAGGGTGTATTGAACCAAGAAGGGGTTGTCCCTCATTCTATGGGAAGAAGGGGTTGAAGGCCCAGAGGGATTGATGTTGGGTAAAATATCAAAGCCTCTAGAGGGATTGATGTTGGGTAAAATATAAAAGCCTATGTATGAAACTTCTAGATGCTTCGCCCAAGGATCACCCAAGAAAGCAATGAAACACTTATCTTTGAGTAAAGGGGGACCCACAATAAAATATGATTAAAAATGCTTAAAAGGTTAGTTGGAGGATAATAGGTCTCATCACGAGCCAACCTATCATGTCCATGAATATCTAGTGGTATGAAATTACCATCATATGGTCACCAATCTAGGGTAATGGCTCTTAGTTGCATGGCTGAGAGAAAGGGGGTCTCATCATGATCCAACCTTCTCATTTCCACTATGTGCTTGTGGGTGACACTGCGATTATCTGGACACCACTCCAGGGCAGTGGCCTTCAACCTTTCCTTAAATTATTGAAGAAAGAAATAATGGAAAAATAATGGGCTTGGAAAAAGTGCATTGCGGACAAAGGTACCACAAACCCTCCACAAAGGCACCCATGAATGAGACACTATGACCTCTTGTATGTCATGAGCCCTATGCCCATTGAGTCTTGACCCCAACCACTTCACCCACTTTACATGGATTAGAGAGGGATATATTGGAGACTCTCCTCGACCTAGGGCAAGATCTACCCAATAGGACACCTTGTTAACCCTCCCATATTTAAGCTTGACAAGTCGCATAATGTATTTGAGAAATTAATTATTTGATATATTGACATTTGATGCACATGCTTAAGTGGCTCATTTATTGATTGGATTCAATTATCATGATGTTATGATTTGAGATCCTTGGAGGGCATGCTTATTTGTCTTTGCAGGACCTAGTTGGTGGACAATTTTGGAAGAACAAGCCTAGCTTGGGCTTCCATGGTGCTTGAAGCCCACCTGTGGATGTCAAGGGCCCACATGCCAGATGAGAAAGATCAAACTTGGAAGGCCTTAAATATTACTTGGATGACATAACCTAGCCCCCACATGCCAAACGTTTTTCCTAAGAGAGACAAAACGTCTCTTCTAGAGGCATGGCGTCACCTAGCGGGGTTAGGGTTTGGTGGTGTGGTTGATGCATTAGCACTTGGACGTTTTGAGGAGAATTGGGATTTGACCATGAATACTTGGATACTTGACATGTGGCTTTGGTAGACACCCTCCTCCTACACCAACGATTTTCTCCTAGTGCCAAAATGTCCCCTAAAGGGGTGACGTCCTTCTAAGACTAGGGTTTTCTTATGTGAAAAAGTGAATTTTTAATGAATTGTTTAATATTAATTTGTTAAGGGGGAAAGATTAGGGTTGTTGACCCCTAGTCTTGTGGTTTACCCCTAAATATGTGGACAAGTTACCTTGGTGACATTTTGTATAAATAAGAGATCATAAGATCTCATTTTAACATAACTCTCCCTCTTGTGAGAAGAACTTGGTCTGAAATTTTCGCTACCTTTGGAAAATTGTCTCTCTTGTGCTCTTGTTTATGGTTATCTCTTGATGTATGGTTGATGGAAGTGATGCACTAGCCTTGGAAGGCTTCTCTCTTGCTGTTGTGGTGGATTATCTTAGCATTTTCCTTGAATTGGTATGGTCTTTAGTTTCATGCTATCATTTGTTTCAAGTCAAGGTTATTGTGCTAGGAGCTAGGTGGGAAATATAAGGGCATACACCCCCACCATAGTCTCCATCATTTTATGCTACATGTTATTGGTTAAACAAGGGTTTTCTAAGAGAAGTATAAGGGTATACACCCTCTTAGCTTGAACCCTAGCTAGAGAAAATTTCCTTGGGGAGTAAGAGGATTTACACCCCCAAGGAGGTAGCTTCTCTATCTCTTTATTTTCATGACCCGATTAACCCAATTATTAAGAGCACTAGTCATTTATTTATTGCATTGGAGAAAAAAAATTATATCCTTGGAAAACATGATTTTACAAGTTTTAAGTCTCTCTCTTTGGGGAAGTGTTCCTTGAGCCTTTGGCTCTCTTGCCTCATTGAGGAATTCCCTTTCAACCACTACAAGTTTCTTCTGTAATAGTCACTAACCTACAACCATTAGAGATGAACTAAACCTAGGTAACTAACCCTAACTAGTTCCTAAACTAACCCTAGACTAGGCGTAAATTTGTCCCGTAACCTTCTACTAACCTAGGTGCATCCTTTGAGCCATTTACAAGTGATTTGTGTTGGATAATTTTGATGATATAGGGCTTGTTTTTCTACATCCATAAGGATGATAACTTGACTGCAGAAACCCTAATATAAAACCACTTATAACTTGTGCTTTAACCATCAAAATTTGCTAAAAGCTTGCCAACTTGTTCTATTTGGTTTAAGGCAATTATTGGGTGGTTTCTTTACGGATTTCATTGGCTGATTTTACTGTTGTTGTAAAAATTTTCCTACAATCATGAGGCTGATAATATCTTTGTAGTAGGCTTTTTTGTTTCAACCTTTCTATTTGTGCTAAAGTTGCTGCTTAATCATTGGTGAGTTGAGCTAGGCTTCCACTAGCTTTATCTCTTGTTTATTTATCACATAATTAGCACTTATTTTTCATACATTGTCATATTTATTTAGCTGATATATATCATTTATTGTTTCTGCAAATTAGGGACAACAAGCTTAACTTGCTTGTGCAACTAACATATTACACTATATGCTTGGTTTTCCTTGTGTCTTGAGCAAGTATTCACACTTGGAAGGTCACTCAACTTACTTGGAAACCATTGGAACTTCCAAAGAATTCATTCCAATCCTTCCACATCATTTAGATTTGACCTCTAGGGACTTCATCTCCATTTTCCTCTATCTTCGTCTCATTCCCCCTAGGGTCACCGAGATTCCCCTCTTGAGGTGACTATCTCACCTCTAAAGTGATCAAGACAAACTGTCTAAGGTGACAGTGGGTAGGATAACTCTTACTTGTCTCCATTTAGTGGTTGGGTTGGGAATTTCCCAACCTACAAAATGTGTGATAACATTTTGGCACTGTTGGCGGGGAGGATTTTGAATCCTCTTCGGATCCCTAACGATTCTTTGGTGAGATATCCCAAAACCTTTCCCTTAGCTTGCCTAGCGACTCCATGCAAGGGACGTTCCCTTACCACCTTCCTTGATGAGATCATCTTGAAGCTCATCTGGCGACTCCACCTTCCCAGAAACCTTCTTTTCCCAAACCTTTCCCTCTTGGGAGGTTCAAGCCTTCTAATATTTACCAAAGAAGGCCTCCTCTCAAGTATCCTGTTGTTAAAACCATTTTTCATAATACCCTTCCTCTTGCTCCAATGGATCACTCTTAGGAAAAGGACCTCTATAAACCTCTTAACATGGCCAATATCCAAGGATACCCTAATACAATTCCAAAGGAAGTCAACAAGTGGTTGCAAAAGTTCCCATGAAACAATGTGATAACCACTGAGGATCATCTTTATGTCATGGGCCGAGACATGGACAATGCATGTATTGAGGATGAAGATGTGGCCATGAAATTATTTGCCTCATCATTGATTGAAGAATCCCTTGATTGTTTTAGAGGACTCCCTGACAATCATTTCACATCTTACAACGCTTTTTCCAGCTCTTTCAAGAATAGATGGTCAACAAAGGCAGATGGTGGGACACTTGGGGCTCAGTTTAATCAGATAAAGAAAAAGTAGAATGATACGGTAAAGGAATTCAATACTAGGTTTGATAAGTTGTACAATCAAATTCCAATAGATTTTCGTCCTACAACATCATCGGTTCGTCTCCTTTACATGAATTATTTTGAAGGAAAGTTTCGATTCATTCTCAAAGACAAAAAGCCCACATCATTAGCACTAGCCAAAGAGTACAGTTCCAATATTGAAGAAAATCTCCTTGATTCAAGGGTGGAACCTTTTCACTACCCTCATGTTAGAGCAGAAGCAACGACTAAGGTTTCCAACAACAATGCTCCTGATCCGATTTCTCTCTTAACTCAAAAGATAGACCAGATGAGCACTGAGTTTATCTAGGTGCAGAATCAACTTATGAGCCATATGAATACAGTGGAAAGAAATCAATCTGCTCTCAGAACTCATTTTTCCAGACAATAGAGAGATTCCACAGGTTGGAAACCAAGACCTAAACAAGAGGCAAATGCCCCAAATACTTTGAAACCAGTTGGGATAGTTGATGTAGAATCTTGGTGCCTCCCGTGCCAAGAACCCTATAGGAAAGATGAATGCCCTCGACGGGACAAATATGTTGGTTGTTGAGCTTGATTATCTTCCTGATTCAGAGGCATTTGTTTTCATTTGTGTTTATACCCCATGAAGATTGTACACCCCTCCACGCGGGGGGGTTGCAGGGGGGGATTACCTCCCCGTGGGGTATGGGGGCCAACAGGGGTTCGGGGGCAAAGCCCTTGAAGGAAAAATTGCCTTGTAAAATATTGTAATTTCGTACTCAATCTGGATTGTTCATTATAAGGTCACAGATATGATGATAGAAGTTATTTTATGGATTTTTTCCCTAGAAGGAAACCCTATTTTTTATGAGTGAATTGTATTGCGGATGTGTATGTGTGTGATTATTGTATTCCGAGAGAGGAGACTGTGAGAGAAAGAAGAGGAAGTTACAACAGGTGTGCTGTAGGTTGTATCCCTTCATTTTTCCTAATAATAAAAAGGAAGGACCTAGAAATTTCTCCGGTGGACGTAGCCCACACTGGGTGAACCACATATATCTGTGTCTCTATTGTATTGTGTATCTTCTGTGTTTTATTTCCGCATTTTTTATATTTGATTTCTCCACGATCATTTTTTTCTAAAAATTGGTATCAGAGCGAAAGGTAAGTAGTAGGAAAAGAGGGTTCCTGGTTCGAGTGGGAGCAATGATGGAAGATGAAAAGTTTAGGGTCGAGAAATTTAACGGCCAAAACTACCAGTTATGGAAGATGTAGATGGAAGATTATTTATATCAGAAGTATCTATTCCTACCATTGGGTGGAATAGAAAAGAAGCCAACGACCATGGAGGATGAAGAATGGGAGGTTCTTAAAAGAAAGGCACTGTGAACGATACAACTAAGACTAGCAACATCGACGGCTTTCAATATTTCAAAAGAAAAGACAACGAAGGAGTTGATGGACGCATTGGATAAACTGTATGAAAAACCCTCTGCATCCAATAAGGTATTTCTAATGAAGAGATTATTTAATATGAAGATGTTAGAAGGCGGATCTATTGTAGATCATTTAAATGAATTTAATATGGTTACTAATCAGCTAAGTTTTGTAAAAGTGGAATTTGATGATGAGGTCAGGGCTCTTCTAATCTTGTGCTCATTGCCAAAAAGCTAGAATGGCTTGGTCATGGCTGTAAGTAACTCTGTCTCTAGTTCAAACACTCTAAAATTTGATGATGTTGTTGGTGTTATCCTTAGCGAGGAAATGAGATGGAAAAGCACAGGTGAGACATCAGGTAATGCGTTGATTGNGGGGGGGGGGGTGAATCGATAATATATATTTTTAATCCCTTTTAACCATAGTATGCAAGTGTTAATTATCTTTGTGATCAATATGACATTATCATCCAATAAATGCAAAGTAAATAAACCATGAACAAATGAACAATCATACACATACACAATACACCAATATTTTTACATGGAAACCCAATGTGGGAGAAAACCACGAAATTATTTTTCTTATATGTCTTTAAGAATTACATTCATTGGAAGCACCAACTTCCTTTGTTCTCCAGCTGCAACTAGAAGGAGGCTCCGACCCCCTATATTTTCCAGGCTACAACCTGAGGGAAGCTACAACTCCCCAATTCTATGGCTACAACTAGAAGGAATCTACAACCCCTTATGTTCTCCGGCTACAACTAGAAGGTGGCTACAACCACCTATCCTTGCCCCATCGTTCCACCATGAAATATACGTTTCAAATGAAGAAACCACTACCACACTGTCACTATGAGATATACCACTATAAACCTGTACCAACCTGTACCAACCTGTACCACTGACATGTAGCCAACCTGTACCATTTCCCTGTAAGAAACTTGTACCTGAACTGAGCCTGCACGAACCAAAAACCCCATATACATGACTTGTCTTTTCTACAATATGTGTGTGTACGCGCCCTATCTATACTACAGCCTGCGTATGTACGCGACCTATCTGTTATGCAGCCTGCATATTCCTTATGAAAACTAGGGTTTTCTCTCTTCTGAAAACTTCTGACCCTCTGCAGCCTCTTTCAAATCAACCTGCAACCTATCACTGTGTCCAGACTGTAACTATACCTTGTGCATACATCCTCATACATATCCTTTACGCAAAGCATCTATATCTCTCTCTAGTCATGTGCCATATAAATGTGTGTAATCATGAACATGTATAGTAACTCTCACATGAACTAGACATTAAACCATTTCTGATATTCAACCTATAAATACATCAATCACTTAAAAAATACAAGCTCTCAACCATGTATCAGAAGAACCCTTAACGATATGCCAAGAAATAAAAGATGCACCTTAACACTAACAAGATATATCAATGATAAATATTGATTATACCAACACTATATTTTTGTATATATGACTTATATAGAAGGTTCCATGCAACCACTAATATCTCTAGGGAAAATCCTCAAACCTCCATAACCATTTCTCATGTATACAAAAAAATCTAACTACTCATAGAAATAAGACATACCTTTTGAACTAGTAGATAGATCTAATGTACCTGATCACTGTAGACCTTCCTGGCATCTTGCTTTCAGACTCTAGAGACCCGAAATATTCATCTTCTTAAGTTTCTAGGGATTTTCTTTCATGTACACACCCTATTATACTGCTATCCCGCGTATATACACACCCTGTTCCACTGCAACCCACATACACCTAAAAAACTAGGGTTTTTTTTTTCCAGTATTTTTTGTAATTCCAAAACTTTCGTTGCCAACCCTTCGTGCTACCTCATACTTCTGCAACTTCAAATATAACAATGAGTACCTACAATAAACCTTACAAAATAATAGATATTCAATGTGCTCAATAGGTGATAATAGGAGAGTCTTTCTCTGCTATTTATACTTCCATGTAGCTTCCTCAAGGGTTTACCTTCTAACCAGCTTAACCCAACTTCCTTCTTTTAGGGCTAACCCACTTCTAACCACTTGTCCACTTCTAACCCACTTTGCTACAAATCTTAAATTCTCCAGTTCTAGTTGCAACTAATTTATTTTTAATTATTTTCTTATTGCAACAACTTAACCCATGATTAACTCCTAGTTTTACTCACTTGACTAGTCAACTTTTTCTAGGAGCTTCTAGAATAATTTTGACTTCTTTGAACTTCTAGATAACTCATGAGGGTTTTCCAACTTCACAAGGCTATAAGTCTCTAACTATGAGGAGTTATGTGGCATTCCACATATCACTGAAAATGGCATGACATGTACTATCCATCTAGAATAGTCTTACCTACAAATATATTAAACTTCATACCATTATACATAAAACAAACTGAAGTACCTTAAACATACTGTTGGGGCTACCATAATTTGCTACCGGACTTGCTTCAAGGGTTGAAATCAATGACAACCAACCCAATTAATAAAAAATCTCCCCCTTTGGAATTGATGGAAACACTCTGATGCAACTCTGAATTCATATCGATTATGCCCCCCCTGTGACCATCGCTCCCCTTGGAACCATGCCTCTTCTCTCTTTCCAAGCATCTAAGTCTTTGAACTACATCTAGTGATTCTCTCCCCCTTTGACATCAATGGAAAAGGTAACTTCTTATCCAGGGCTGCTTCCGTAACTGAACTATCCTTGGGGATGCTCTCCCTGACTGAACTCTTTTTGAACCTGTTCCCCCATTCTGAACTATCCTCTGTATGGTGCTTCCTCATGTAAATCTAAGACATATAAGATAATCATTCAAAAATATTCATTTGGGAGTAGAAACTACTCCGAGTCTCTAGCGAAGATACTCAAAGGCTTCCCTTGGAAGTAATTTTGTGAAGATATCCGTAACCTGTTCCTTTGTCCCCACATATTCAAATTTGATTTTCTTCTCTGCAACCTGTTCTTGTAGAAAGTGATAATTGATTGGAATGTGTTTTTTCTTCGAGTGCATCACTGGATTCTTTGAGATACTGATAATGCTTGTATTATCACAATATATAGGAATGGGCTCATCATACTCAATCTGTATATCTGTCAAAGTTTGTTTCATCCATAGAACCTATGTACAACATGTTGTTGCTGCAATATACTCTGCTTAAGCTATAAACAATAATAATGATGATTGTTTCTTGCTTATCCATGATGCCAAACACTCACCCAAGTAGAATTCCGCTGCACTGGTGTTTCGTCGGTCATCAATGCAACCTTCCCAATCTGGATTTGTGTAGGCAATAAGTGATAGATCATTTCCTTTTGGATACCATAATCCAAACTCTTTTGTGCCTTTGATATATCTGAAATTCCTCTTCACTGCTAAAACATGTGATTCCTTCAGTGCTGCTTGAAATCATGCCACCTGTCCAACTGCTTGCATTACATCTGGTCTGGATGTTGTCACATATAGTAAGTTTCCAATCATTAACCTGTACTACCGTTGGTTTGTAGACTTTGAATCATCATCTTTGCTCAACTTGCAATTGGTTTTCATTTGAGTGTTAACCGGTTTGCAATCTTCCATTCTGAACCTCTTTAACATTTCTCTGATATACTTAGTTTGAGAAATACAAATTCTTTGGTTGATTTGACATATCTGAAGACCCAGAAAGAAGTATAGTTCTCCAAGTAATGACATTTCAAATTCATTCTGCATATCCTTTGCAAATTTTTGGCTTAACCTGTCATCATCACTTTCAAAAATAATATCATCAACATAAACTTCAATTAATAAAATACTATCTTGAGTTACCTTGATGTAGAGGTTGCTGTCCACACTTCCTTTTCTAAACCCTGCCTTCTGTAGTTATATATCCAGTCTAGAGTACCATGCTCTAAGAGTCTGTTTTAGACCATACAAGACTTTCTTCAACCTACACACATAATCTTCGTAATCTGTTAGCTGAAATCCTCTTGGTTGTTCAATGTAGACTTCTTCTTCAAGTTCTCCATTTAGAAAGACAGATTTCACGTTCATATGATACAATTTAATATTCTTGGAGCATGCATAAGCTAAGATCAATTGGATTTCTTCCATTCTGGCAACTGGGGCAAACATCTATTCAAAGTCGACCCCTTCAACCTATGCGTATCCTTTACATACCAATCTAGATTTTTTCCTTGTAACCTGTCCATCTTCATTAAATTTATTTTTGAAGACCCACTTTGTGCCTTTCACATTCTTGTACCTTGGTCTTGGAACCAATTCCCAAGTGTCATTCTTCTCTATTTGATCAAATTCTTCATTCATGGCCTTGTTCCAGAATTCATCCTTGCTGGCCTCTTCAAAACAGTTTGGTTCAATTGTAGATAAGAGTGCTAGGTGTAGTTGTTTTGGTGAACAAATTCTTCTTCTGGTCTCAATTCTTGCATCCTTGTTTATGATAATCTGATCTGAAGGATGATTCTTCTGTACTCGTTTTTTGGTTCCCCTATGCTCGTGTGCCCTGATTCCGTATCTACATTACCAAAACTGATATTTTGACCTTTGGATTCTCTCTCATGACTGAAGGCTCCATTTCCTTCCTCCATGTCTTAAATATTCATTATTATCTTGAACTAATATGTTTATATCCCTTAACTCTACAAAATGTGCAAGAAACCATTTTTGTTAGAATTATGCATTTTATAAAAAAGGTCCATTAATGCTACGTGTCCTTTTTCTGCTCAACTCATGAAGAATTATATCATAATTATCCAAATTATAATAAGTCTAGGTTATTCTCCTCTGAATCAAATTTCCAATGACTATACTCATGCCTTATTCTGATCTCTGAGCTGAAATTTATGGCTTCCTTAAAAATCCATTTTCACCCCATTTGTGCATTTTCTTCACTAGTATAATTTTATTGAAAGACTAAATTTTGTCAACTGCAGAACAAAATATGTCAGGAAATAGTGAAACTTTTATAGGATACATAGATAAAAATAATGAAAATTAATGCATAACAACTCTCATATTTTTAATCTGATACTCTAGTAAAAAACTGCAGCAATCTGGAATATGCAACTTTGTCCCTTTTCACCCCTTTTTCCAAACTTGGAAGTTTTAGCAAAATTGGCTATCTCTCAATTTGTGCACTTCTGGAAAAATTTCACTACACGAAAGTTATTTGTCTTAATGAGTATATAAAATGTTGAGTAATAAAATTTTCCAGTTTGGTGATCTGGGGTCACTTTTCCTCTGAAAATCTCAAAAATACAAAAAAAGTGCCATGGAAGAGTGGATTTTGGCCTATTTGAGCATCCCCATTCATCTTCATCTTCATCTTCATCTATATTTCTGCCAGTGATTTGGACCTAGATATTTAAAAACCACTATTTTGCAATTTCTGACAATCCAAGTAGAAATCCAAGTAGATAAAAACCAAAAGTTTCATCTCAGTCCGATTTAATCTTCTCCAGTTATGGCCAAAATAAGAAAATGGATCTGACTCAGGTTTTTTTTGAAACTCATGGATAATCTTGCTTACGTGGCAATCTGCAGCGTCGATCTCAAAATCAGGTGAGATTTGTAACATCCAGTTCAACTAATCACATTTTCATAACAGTGTTTATTCTTTGAGGACACTTGCATGCAAGTGATCCAGTTATTGATTATCTATTTTGGTTTATGAGGATATGCTATGATTGAGTATTGAAATTTTGTATGTATTTATATTGATGTATACCATTGACAGGTATTATGATGAGTTTTTCTGAGTGTGCAGGAAGTGTGACATGATGAAGATGCTGTTGGAATTGACAAACTTCCTTGGACTCTAGATTGAGTCAGGGAGTGGAATATTGACTTTGATTATGAACACTTATTTTATTTATGCATGTTTTATGATGATGATTCAGTTATGGATTTCATGTATATGAGTTATTAATGGATGCAGGCATGGTGACACTTGCTAATCCGACTCACATATGAAGTAAATGGGTCATACACAGATATAAGATAGATTAAGGAGAGGTGTAGCAACGTCCCTGTCATATCCTACTAGTACTCCCTCCGTGAATTGAAATGAAGGTGAATGACTACCTTTTTCCTGAGAGGTTCATGATGCCGTGAGGGAAGATTGAGACAGTCCCTCACAAGGATTTCTGAGGGGTGCTCAATAAGGAAGATTCCTTATTCACCGGTAAGCCCTTAGTCTCACACAAGGTCGACAAGTGGAGTATTGACTTCAAGCATCGGGAAACTTCCAAACTAAGTCTAAATGAGGAGTGGCACCCTTGGATCACAAAGGTGTGTCTTGAAGGGCATGTCGCAAGAATAAATTATGAGTCAATAAAAATCTAGAAGACCTTAGAAAAATAATATTAATACTTAGAACTGATAAAAAAAAGAATATAAATCAATACAAATTTATAAATTGGGAACATAATGAAATCTAAGCCTAGGTGTTTGACTACATAGAGTTATAAAATGGGTTAAGGGAATTTAGAATAATAACACTAGTAAAGGGAGAATAAGAATAAGATTAGGGCATCTGCACAATGTGTGTGCATGAAATTAATAAAAATGTTTTTTTTTTTTTAAATAAAAAGAAAATTAATTCATGAGAGAATGGGTATTTAAAATAGAGATAGAATCCTAATTCAATCTAGACTCTAAATCCTAACTAAGAGAACAGTCTTAATTAAACTCCAACACTAAATTAGTTAGGAGACACAATAAAAGAGAAATTGGCGAAGTAAGGGACAACTAGGAGAAAATCTAGAAACTAATTGAGGAGTGTGAGGAAAAGTGTATAATTATTTAAATAAAAAATGATTAAAAATGTGCAACTTGGGGAAAGTGTGACATGTGTTGTGGGTGAATAATCTTTAATTTAATTATTAAAACTTAGTTAATTGTGCATGAGATGACAAGTGTCAAGGTGAATTTTCTTATAAAAAGAATGGTGAGAAGAAGGAAATTACCTTATTGTTGGATGAATAAAATGTTGTTAAAATTTCAATTGGCTAAGTTTACTTTTGTGAGTTGGGCTGTAAGCTTGTGCAAGAGCTGGAAGCCTCTCCTTGTGAGGGCAAGCTTGAGCTAGTTTTTGGATCTAAAATTCTGTGTGTGACCCCTTTGCGGTTCAGGAGGCTAAGGGGGAAGAAGAGTACCCATAGCGTTGGCTGGGAGGTACCGATGAGGTATTGGGATTGAAAAACAAAGATGTGGATATTGCACAAGTTCTGATTGTGATCAACATCAATTATCGATCTGCCTCTGATTACGATATTTATTTGTTTTGATGTTATTGATGAATATAAATTTTTAAATATGTAATTCGACCAAGTATGGATCGAAAGTTTTTGTGTAACGAAGTGTACCACTGTAAATATATACATATATTATTTCTTCTACGGATATTGTTCTTGTCAAGATTCCCAAAAGTATTGGCAAGGATTCGTTTCTTGAAGGATAATATGCGTAGTTGTATTCCTTGTAAAATTTATAAGAATCTCTGTAATATATATATATATATATATATCGTTTCCCTTACGGATATTGTATTCTAAGTGTTGATAATAACATTGGCATGTATTTGTTACTTGTAATATGTGATGTATCGGATCTTACCTCCCAAGAGTCATTTCTGTATTATATGTTGAATTGAACCGAAGAACGAAAAAAAATACCAACCGTATTTTTGTCGTTTCTATTTGTTGCTATGGTCAAATAACCTACTGGATGGATTCTTTATATGACGGTTTCATATATTTATGATAACCATAATTTTCTTCTCGACGGGTCTATTCGAGCTTAAACTTTCCCGGTCTGGAACAATTTTCCAGAGTGTTCTTCTCTTAATTATTTCACGTTGAAAACATTTTATCTCTAAATTTAATTACTGCATATCTGCTAGTATTTAAGTAGGGAGGCCTTTCCCTAAAATTATTAACGTAGTGAGCGATTGAAAGTATTCCTCTTTGAATGAGATACTAAAAGAAACAGTTAATGAGATTAGATGGATTCTACCTTCAGGTTGACACTGGAGATTTTACCTAATTCAACGTTTATCTCCACAAATTTTTGTCCTTGTAGATGTAAATTTTGTCATGCGACCAGTATTTGTACTTTGTTCCTCTTAAAAAGATTAATCTTAGGCATCGTTGGATCGATTTGTTCCACTTAATTCTTGTGTATTAATCGATGTGATACTTGTCCAACGTTTCCACTAATGCTTGAAATAGGTTTGACTATTGCTAATTTTTTTTTGTCACAAAGTATTGGGAATCCCACCCCGAGTTTCGGCTGCAGATTTTGTAGTAAACAACCAACGAATAGGGAAAATTTTTGGAACTGCTTATAAACAACGTTTCCCTTGAGACTGATCGTTGCACCCTTTGCAAACTACCACTTTGTCTTTGTTTGTAATATTTCTTGACTATTGAAATTACAGAATCATCTTTTTATTTCTAACGATACATAATAAGAGTGTACACGTATATACGAACTATAACGTATATCTTTGATCTAGTTGGTTAATGCCAAGACATCAGGCTTGTGTTATAATATGAGAATATCATTAAATTACCTAAATCATTGCTTGTTTTATCGCTTAATTACCGATTGAGTCACGATCAATTATGTTTGTTGTCTTAAGGGTACATTCAAATGATCCTTGACTATCCACAGAGTTCTATTATAAGATGTTACACTTATTGAATAAATGTGACTCAAATTTAATCTTTGGTACCTTTCTAAATTGGGTAATCTTATTTTATGAATATGTGTAAACTTTGTATTGCCTCTCTATAGAATCATTTAGAAATAATGATAGTGGAATGAACTAACTACAGATATGAGAATATAATGTACTATCTTTCATTATTTTAGAGAATTGGATCATTCTAATATTGTTAGAATTTATATATATATATATATATATATATATATATATATATATATATAGATTATTAGTAATACTAAAATATAATGCATAATGGAATTCATGATTTATGTTAATGATCTATACATTATAGATTGATTATTATGTATTAAATGATTTATTTTATATTTATGAAAGGATATTGATTTTGGAATATTAATATGACTCATGTTATGAAAAAAAAATATATATGGCGCAAAATTTGCGCAACTTAAATAAAGTAAATTGAAGAAATTGTATGTTGGAGTAGACATCATCCAGTACTTGAGTACAGGCACTGCGCCACAGGAATATAACACCACGCAGAAGAAAAACCTAGTAGTCTGGGCTGTAGACTATCAACTGATCGCAAGACACTTATACAAAATCGACGCAGATAACATCTTGCGAAGATATGTGCTAGAACATGAAAGACCATGGGTTTTAGCAGAAGCACATGAGGGAATAGGAGGACATTACGCAGGAAAAGATACCGCGTAGAAGGTATGGTGGACGACCATTCACAGAGACTCGAAAGAGTACTGCCAAAGATGCGATGTCTGTCAGAGGGTTGGTAAACCCAATAGAAGGGACGAGATGCCATTGCGACCAAAGGTAACTCTGCAGGTATTCGAAAAATGGGCAATAGATTTTGTGGGACCAATTAACCCACCAAAAAAGAGGACATGAGCAAGGTACATTATCACCTTGACATAATACTTGACAAGATGGGCCGAAGAAGCACTAGCGAAAGATTGTAGCGTAGAAACAACAACACACTTTCTATTTGAACAATTAATCACTATATTTGGTTGCCCAAGAATTTTGATGAGAGACCAAGGCACTCACTTCATTAAAAACACTATTAAGGCTATGACTAAAGAGTTTGAAGTCCACCATCAAAAGAGCACACTATATCATCCACAAGCAAACAGAACAGTAGAAGCATTTAACAAAATCCTGGAAAATGCACTGACAAAGATCTGTAATGTCAACAGGGATGATTGGGACCTCAAAATACAAGCAGTATTGTGGGCATACAGGACTACATGCAAGAAGTTGACAGGGCACACACCAGTTAGACTGCTATATGGACAAGAAGCAGTGGTGCCATTAGAATTTTTGGTACCAAGTCTGCGCATAGCCGCGATTACACACATGACATAACGAGGCACAGTACATGATAGGATGAATCAAATGATGATCATGGAGGAAGATAGGATCCTATCAGGGTTCCACCAAAAAGTTCAGAAGGCAAGGGACAAAGCTTGGCATGACAAACACATCAAGAAGAAAACGTTCAAGGAAGGAGACTTAATGTTGATGCATGACAACAAATCCATTTAGCATCCAGGAAAACTCAGAATGCACTGGTTAGGACCGTACGAAGTAAAAAATATCATAAATGGGGGAGATGTACAATTGAAGGATTGAGGAGGCACAAAATCATAAGGATGATCAATGGGATCCGACTGAAGTTGTACAAGGAAAGTTGACCACCCACAACATGAAAGTCACCACGTAAGAAAAAAAAGAAAAAAAAAAGCAGGAGATCAAATGGTACCTACAGAGGTATAGTGCACTGAAAGGAGAAGGATCATGCACACTCATAATACAAGCCCGACGAAGACAAGACCAATGGTCATTTCAATACAAAAACAAGCGGGAAAGGCGACTATGGAAAAATAAGTGCTAAGTGACGAGGCTACTAGAATTAAATGCCAGAAACGATTGACGAGATGCCGAATTAATCACGCCAACTGGAGATGGAAAGGGAGAGTAATGGAAAGTACGGAGGAACCATAGGTTCATTGAATTTGTAATAAAGGTAACATTTTGACAAGCTTCACATGATGCCCATACAAAGCAAGGATGTCGGAGAAAAAATATTATTGCTAAATTAGAAAAGGCAGAGAGCGATAGAGCATACAAAGCACAAAGAAAAGTTTACAGAGGTTGCAGAGGCTACTGAACTCAAAGAATGACCATATTTTCCACCATGGCACCACCCAAAAAAGAAGAACCAAGCCAGACTACCAGGAAATCCAGAGTTAGGACAAGAGCACAAACAAAATCGTAGGAAAGCGAACAACAACCACCATAAGTCGTCAATGTGGACGAAATCCCATCACCGAATACAACACTAGTGTAAATGTGTTGACCTGCACATAATAGATCTATATAAACAATGATACACACATTTGAAGAGAGAATTGGAAAAAGAAGAAGAAGGAGAGAAATAATAGAAAGAATTCTCATTAACCGTTATGAATAAATGAATAATTTACACATGATATACTTTGTATAAATCAATGAGTTTGAATTGAGGTGAACCAAGTCGCCATAGTGGTGGTATAGAATGATCTGGATACACAACAACAGTTATGGGAGTGAACTACCACCTATTCTAGTCTCTCAGGCAGTTACGAGAGTGAACTGCCACCTAATTGAGTTAACTAGTCAACTAGTCTTCAGTTAACTGACTGAACAGAAAGTAATGAGGAGTTAACTC
>JASDQU010012902.1:130177-142495 GCA_032191745.1 Picea mariana | reverse complement strand
ACACTTGTCTCAAGGGGAGGGGCATGTTAAGCCCTAATATTGGCTCATTACCACTTAATTGGGGCATATTAGATTAGTAATGTTATTTTATTTATGTCGGCTCTAGGCCATTAGTTGTAATTTAGATTAGTAATGTTATTTTATTTATGTCGGCTTTAGGCAATTAAACCTCCTAGTCTCCTATATATACCAAGGAGACATTTTCATTTTGAATCATCTGGGACTTGAACATTTAAGTGGGGTAAAAGGAGGTTGCCCCCTCGAAGAGGCGTATTATCTGAAATTATCTCTTTTTCAAGGCGTTGAGTACTTTTCCTGAGGTTTTTCTATGCTATATTGATGTTTGGTTCTTAACACAAAATCTAATTTCAAGGGTAAAGGGGCCTAGAGAAGCATCTTGTGGGGTTCGAATTTGTACAGACCTGCACCTAAGGGGAAATCAAAGGGGCATGTGTACGTTGGAGGGGATACAGTAGGGATCCGAGAGTTGATTCATCTCCTTAGAAGAATGATCCTTGACCGAGAGGTCACGCGAACCCCTAGGAGGGGTGGGAGTTTGCATCATATGGTATCAGAGCTTGATTTTTATCAGATCCTGAGTGGAATTTTTTTTCTGATACCATCAAGTGGTATCAGAGCCTTATTTTTATCAAAGCCTGAGTGGATTTTTTGACTAATACCATCAAATGGTATTAGATTTTATTTTTGTTTGTAGACAGTCGGTAAAGGAGGAGAGACAGAGTATTGATTCTATGTGTGAAGAATTGTTTGTAAGTGTATAGCAGACATCCAGGTGGGCTGAAAGAGAAGGACAAGTTGTCTTCTTGGAGCAGAGAATATCATGTAGAGCTCTTAAGGTGAGAATTTAGAGTATAGAATCCAGAGAGAAAGGAGTGCTCAAGAGAAGAAGCGAGCTCAAGGTGTGCGCCTACACTCAGTAGGAATGTAAAAGCTCAGAGAATGTTCCAGCAAGTGAACTAGAGGATAAGTGAGGAGATATTGGCAGAGGCTAATTGTAGCTCACAGCAAGCAAGTGGAAGCTCACAAAATTTCCAGGAGGGAAGGGAAAGGAGAATATTTCTATTGAAGGCCATAGATGAGTTCCGAGAGGAGACTGCAAGCAGATGAGAAAAGAGGAGATGGAAAAAGAGATCAAGGAGACTCGAGAGGAGCTCTATAGGTTGATGTTGAAGATGCAGCAAGGAGAGCAAGGAAGATAGAGGTATGAGTGGCCCCTGAAGAGGAAGGTGAGGTGGCCTATCCAGTAGTTGATTTCTAGGAAGCAAAAAAAATGTTGATAAGGTGGATGAGCCAAGGGTAAAACCTCAGGAGCAAAAAGGAGGAGATGTTTTACATATGTGAACCAGAAGATGGATAAATCCTCAGTGAAGAGGAAGAGAGATGAGTTGAAGATCTCATAGATTGTCAGGAGGGAAATGAGAAGGGATCAGTTGAATATATCAAATTCTGTCAGGAGGGAAGAAAGGAAAAGTCAGGTTTTCAGGTGGGAAAAGCAGAGATGAGACTGTCTGAGCATCTTAGGAACTCGGAGGAGAGTTCATATCAGCAAGGAGTGTTGATAGAAGAGGTAGGGGAGAAGCCTCGTGAGTATGAATATTCATGTGGGGTTGCAGACCATATAAATGAAGATGATAAGAAGTTGAATACTTCAACTCTCAAGGAGGAGGATCAAAGGTGCATTATGATCATTGAGGGAATCAATATATTCATGCCAAGCATCCCAGCAGAGGCCAACGCATGTGTTGCACATGAGGAGGTGATGCAGGAGGCATCTGAGGAAGAGGCCATTGGACCAAATGTTTTTAAAACTAATAGTTTATGTGAAACTGCGGGTGCAAGAGAAGAAAGACGACTAGCAGAGATTATCATGGAGGAGGAGAAGGAGAAAATACTAAAATCTTCCCAAGAGAAGAGAGAAGAGGAGCATTCATATGCAATGCTCACTTAGTGGGAAGAAGAGTTGAATATGTTGGAGGATTGGTTAGACAATCCAGAATCGGAGGAATACTTCCAGAGGGAGATAGTCATGTAGAGTGGATAAGAATTCCAGCAGGAGGAGCAGTTGGATGAAGTTGAACTTATGCAAGCCCAAGGAGGTGATAGAGAGACAAAGAAACTAGAAGAAAGAGAGTTGTCAGAGGAGACGGCTGAGCAGCAGCTCAGTAATATTGTTGTAGAAGTGGAGTTTACATTGGAGTGGAAAACCAATGCCACGGGAGATGAAAGCAGCATGGTAGATCAGGATGATCTTCCCTTTGATCTATGTAAGAAAGTGGAATCCTTGGGAGAAGGATAAATAACCCAGAGGAGGCTCATCCAACTATTCAAGTTGGAAATTGATGAATAGGAGGAGATGCAATAGCAGAGCAGACTGCAGGAGAGGAGTCATCCCATTGACAAGATGGACAAAGAGATTGAGAAGATAAGGAGGTTGATGCTGAAGTCAGCAAAGGAGACAGTTAGAAACAGGTGGAGGATGACAAGAAGAGATTGCGGTGGCAATATAAATGGGGCATTGCAACATAAATTTTGGAAACCAGGAGGATATCCTAGAGCAGTAGTATCACAGCAGCAGCAGAAAGGCAGAGGAGAAGATGGAAAACTCCAGAGTGGAGTTTTGGATCCTGGAGGATCTCAACAACAGCAGTAGAGGATCCATGAGAAAGATCTCATGAATTTTTCAGCAGAGGAGTATAATGCAGGAGCATCAGCAGCGAGCGCAGCAGAGCACCAGGAGGGAGAAAATCCCAAGGAGAGAAAAGTGCTAGCCTTATCATTTTGAGTTTAAATCTAAAATTTAATGTAATTAAATATTGTAAGGCTCGAGGAGGGATGAGCCATTTTATTTTGTAAGGATGCATGTAAGTCTCCTTTAATAGCTGACAGGTAGATGAATCTAGATCCGATTCGGACTATATGTAAATTAAATGTAATTTAATGTAAGTAGGTGGAGGAAGGATCGAGAAGCCCCTCTTTTGTAAAAATATCAATGTATTGACATAGAGGCATTAGAAGAACAGAATCAGAGAAGAATAGAGAAGAGCAAGAGAAGAGAGGAGAGGAAAAACTAAGAATCTGTTGCAGTCCAGTCCTGTAACCTATTGTACAAAGCATTCAGATTTAATACAAAGGCATATTTCTCTGCATATGAATCCTTGTGTGTATTCTATGAATGAGCATGTGTTTATTGTTTGTTTTATGAATACTTATTGGGTATGTTTATTAATTCCATGAATGTATTAATTGTTCCCTTTGCAGGAATAGATAGACTTCCCTATCTGTGTGAGTTTGTGAGTATTTTGGGATCTCAAGGCTAGTGCAAGGAGTGCACGTTAGAGTTGTTAGAAAACTCTGAGAAGAAACTGCAAGGTGTGCGCAAGAAATCATTCAAAAGTTTTGCGAGGAGCATGCCAAGTGGGAACACCAGAATAGCTCATAATCTAATAAGGGATAGTGCAAAGAGTGCAAAGAGCGAGCACAAGGAGTGCACCTACACACAGAGCAGTGTAAAATCTCAAGGGAAGGTTTGTGTAAGTGTGCACATAGTAAGCGCAAGGAGTGTGCAAGTGAGTCTTTCAAGTCCAAGACTTAGGAAGCAAGTGAAAGGAGTGCACGGAACCAAATTCTCGCCTAAGTGTTGGTGAATAATAGGAGGAAGAGCATAGAGTTCCAGGAGGACACAAGAAGTAATCTGAAGGAACAAAGGGCCAAGACCCTTTGAAGTCAAAGAACTTCAAGCTCATGAGAAATAGCGCAAGTGTGCACCAAAGGAAAATCCAAGTTACAGATTGCGGAGAAGTGCAAGGTGTGCGCATGAGACTTATTTAGGTCTCAAGATCAGAAAGAGAGACAGTGCAAGTGTGCACGGGGCCTATGCAAGGAGTGAAGAAGGTGAGAACTTTCTAAAGTTCTAGACTGCAGAGAGCAGCAAGAAGAGTGCAGGTGACTTCCTTAAGTCATAGAGCTCAGGAGGGAAGCACAAAAGGCACACAAAGACTCAGGTCCTTTGAATGGATAGAGCTTAGGAGAGGAAGCGCAAGGTGTGCACCAAAGGTTCAAGTCACGCAAGTGACAACTCTCAAGGAGTGATAGCGAGGCAAGTTCCAAAGCCCAGAGTAAATCCAGGTTGTCCATTGACGTGGACCATAGATCCCAGCCCTTCGCTCATTTGGTGTTTGACAGTTTGGGAGTTTCATGGTGATCAATAGAGAGAACACCTGAAGCCTAGAGTTCTGAAGTAGATCAAAGTCATTGGTTGTTTGAGAAGTGTGGACCGTTGATCCGGGAACCCTCCAGGAATTCGCCAATTCGGAGTTCGAGAGGATTGTGATGTTGTGTTGTAAGAGTTTCTGAAGCCCAAATATCCAGAGCTAGAGACTGTCAGAGTAGTTCATCGGTTTGACGTTTGAGTGATTTGTGTTGTTTCATTGTCAGGTCTTCTGAATCTCCGGAGCACCATAGTTACGGATAAGTGTTTGTTTGGGAATTCGTCACTTTGGCATGTATTAAGAGAAGAACCTCTGAAGCCCGTAGTAGTGAATTTTTAGAGCCCTGAAGCTCTGGATAGGCACCTTTATAGTAAGAACTCAGTTCCAGCCCTCATTCATATGAGATTTTGGCCGAAGTTAAGGGGCTAGCACCTGAATTCTAATTTCAAGGATAAAGGGGCCTAGAGAAGGATCCCGCGGGGTTCGGATTTGTACTGACCTACACCTAAGGGGAAATAAAAGGGGATTTTTTATGCTGGAGGGGATCCAGCAATGATCCGAGAGCTTAGTCATCTCCTCATAAGAATGATCCTTTACCGGTAATTCACACGAACCCCCAGGAGGGGTGGGGGTTTGCATCACTGTCATGCGGACCTTAATATTGGAGGTATAATAATGCAATGTGAAACACATTGCCATATTCTCTAGCCAATATTTAGTGGCTAATCCGTCTGTGGAACCCAAGAACGCAGTAAATTTTACCTTCTCAATTTCTCTATGAACATTACCACTAACTACATAAGGGAATTGTGAACCCTCATTGGGTACAAACTCCATGCCTTCATCACGATCAAGGTGATTTATCATCGCCTATGAAATCCTTTGAAAGGACCTCATCATACACATAACATCTCCCACTGCAACCTGATCCTGCTCAGTAGTATTCTCTTATCCCTGTGGAGCAGATCCCTCGAGTGTGGATGTACTTGGAGGAGGCATACCTATTTCTCCTGCACCCCGATGTCTACTCATTCTATTTCCTCTAACCATGATACCTGCATGAACAATATCAATTTATATAAGTAATTACACATTTTAATGAAATTTTCATTGGAATTTGTAATGAGTCTAGTGTCATAGAGTAGAACCCCTCTCTGATACCATATGTAACACCCTCCGCTAAACTGAACATCAAGAGGAAGTGAAAAAAATGAATGAAGCATTTTTTTTAAAGATGATTTAATTATAACAAAATTAAGTAAAACAATTCGACATGGAATTAAAGTAAAATATCATCTACACAAACACAACTACACTCATCGATAGCTAAAGAAATCCTGACAATAATTTCAATGATTATAAAATATAATAATGTGTACCATACAATGTTGGTTATAATTTGTACATCTGAGTTTATGCCCTCAACACGCTTGACCCAGGGTTCATGTCTACTGGGGTTCCAACAAAGCCTCTAAAACTATCGGCCCTCTTGGTGAACCAGAAGATAACACAGCACACAGAGTGCACTGCGTAGTCTCACTCGAGATAGTCTTAATGGGTGACTACAATACTCAGGTGTCTGCAGCCCAGGATTGAGTGGGACTCTGAAAAGTGTGTGTTGAGTGTTCTATTTAACTTATTAACGCAAGAAACTGGCATTCATGATTATGCATGGAATATAATCAACTCATTCATTTAGCATATCAACAACTACTTAAAGCAGTAAGGAAACACATGCATTCAATAACATAACATAGTTTTTACCATGGTTCACCCCGTCCTGGGCTACGTCCACAAAGATCTGGCTCTTAAGTTCTTATATTATAGCAGTGCCAAAACTACAGTGTCGTGCGATTTAGAACACCTCTTAGTTGGTTCAAGATCTATTATGAGGCGGACTAGATCACACCAGGATCCTCAGCCTGTGATCTAAACCTCAATATCCACCCTCCTTACTCCTCTCCATCTCAACAACTTACAAAAGTAGGTCGTATAGAAAAAATTTGCAACTAATTATCAAAATAGGACTCCTACTCTAGACTCTCTATATTCACCCTCTAGCTCTCATCTCTTGTTTTATCTCGTTGTTCTATGAGACCTAGGTATCTATATTTATACATTTCTGGCTCACCAACCATTACAGTATATTACAAAAACCCTAACCGTAACTTCGTTAGGTCTTCCATGCATGTGTATGTGCTTCTCTTCGTTCTAGTTGTCGCTTTCCTTGTGCATGCCTTCATTTCCATAATATCCTTTCTTTCTGATTTTTCCTGCTTCCAACAGACCCTGAACACTGACATGTGGTTCATCCCGAGCCACTTAACCTTTGTTTGTTTCATTGATCTCCCTGGTTATCACTTGGAACATCTCCCTGAGCTACGTTGCTTGTGTTTGAGCCTATGTGGTCTTCTCCTTGAGTGAGTCCAATGTTTGTACTACAATCTCGTCGTTGATCAACCTTGCACACTCTGTCTGCATCTGTGCCATATATGTCTTGGCTTCCTCTACTTGGGTCTGTGCCATATATGTCTTGGCTTCCTCTGCTTGGGTCTGTGCCATATATGTCTTGGCTTCCTCTACCTAGGTCTGTGCCATATATGTCTTGGCTTCCTCTGTCTGTGCAATGACCCCTGCTACTCGCTCCTAGAGAGGTTCCATTTGAGCCTGGTGCTCCTTTTTCTACATCTACACAGTGATGAGTTATGCATGTAGCTTCTTCATATCTTTCACCCCTTTGACGCGTTCTGTGATGGAAATTGTCTTCTGCCTCTACTTGAGGTCTTGGATAGTTGCTCTTATCCTTTCTTCTTCCTGGTCCCACTGTTGGACCTGTTGATCCTCTTCCAGCTTTGTCCAGAGATGTGTTTCTTTGTCGAACAAGTCAGTCGTTGCTTGGACCTGTTGTTCTATCTCATGTATCTACTTTGTTTCCTCCTACTTCCATTGCTCCCTTACCTCTGGTGGAGTGGTAGGTGTGATTTGCTCACATATATTCTCGATCTCCTGTTGATATAGATCGATTGTCTATGCAATCTGATCAATCTGTTTTGTTTCCTTTAGTTCGGCCCTCTGCGCGGTCGTTGGAATATTCTAGTAAGCTTCGGCCACTTTCTGCTCCAGTCCCTTCACGTGTTCCCTTTCCTCTATGATCTCGAGCTTGGCCTGCTTGAATACCAATTCCATCTCGTCCCATTTATACTTTACCTGCTACAATTCATATGTATTTGTGCATACATGAGACTGTACCTCTTGTGTAACACTGACCTATAGTTTATATAGGTCCTTGGTTGGTATCTACGGCAATACCAACTTCAATTGATCCAAGTCCTTTAGGGGTGTCAGCCCCACGGTCTCGTCCATGTGCATCATGCTAGGTGTAATGTGAAATGTTGCACTCGGCTGTGGTATTGTCTAGACTGTATCCTGCTCGCTTTCTTCAGGTTCTCCTCCTGTTTGTGATGCTAATGGCCATGTTTCTATGTTGTTTCTGGCTGCCTGTGCTTCCCCGATCTGCTTGAGGATTTGTTGCATGTCTACCAGCTCTTCTTCAATTTTATCCATGTGGCGTGCAACATTCTCAAAATCCTCGAATGTACGATCTTGGACCATTTGGGCTACCATTTCTACTCATCCTTTGTGATCGTGTACTCTGGAGGTGTTCTATGCACCTTCATATTCTTGCGTGCACCCCTCGTATGAGTAGCTGACAGCTTAGTCTAGCTTGGCTCTTATGGATTAGGACTTGGTGTGGTCCCCTGTGTTGCCTTGGCATGTTTCTATTGTACTTGGGGCGCCTGTGTATTATTCTTCTTCCTCGTCTGGACTCCTTTCTTCTACTTTAGTTTGGTCTGGCATGTCCTTGGTTTCTTGGGCACTGTGACTTCCTGGGGTTGTGTTTGTTCTTTCCCTACTGCCTCTGCATGTGTATGTTCATGCCTTGCCTCCTCCTCCTCTACCCCTGTAGGTATGTCTCGAGTGAGGAATGGAATCCTCCATTCGTCTTCCCTATCCTTGATGACCATTTCTCTGTCTCCTTCCATGATGCAATAGTGTAGTTGTAGCCATTGCTTGTTGGGGTCCTTCCGCGCCTAGATCCACATTGCATGTCGAGTGGCCTTGAAGTTAGTGATGCCCTGATAGTATGCAACAGCCTACGGTGTTATCCTCCAAAAGTTGGCAATGGTCTCCTGTAGGTCGCAAAGATATCCTTCGAATATAGTTGTGTTCATCTTTATGTTCCTCGCGTCTGAAGCAACACCAAGCGATAAGTATCTCGCTCCATCATTGGGTTTGGGTCTGGTGACGAAAAATAGATAGTTCAGTTCCTTCCATCCCATAATGGCTATTAGCATGATCAGCCATGAAAAATTAAATTATTCCCCAGATCTTGCGCATCCTTGTAGTCATCTAGAAACAAATTCAAGAGATAAGGGGCCCAGCTGATTTTGGTGTCCTCGGCACACTGTGCTGCAGCTATGACAACCCCGATCAGGACTTCCTCCTTGTGGCATTTTATGAGAATCTTGCAAGGCATGATTTTTGCGGTCATTTTTGTCGCAATGTCACTGATCTGTTTTATAATTATTCTGCGCGTCCCCCTTTACGTGTTGTATTTCTTTTTCACCTCCTCAGCGAGTGCTTTCTCTTTTATTTTGTCCTCAAGGGATCCATGCCCCATGATGGTAGCCCTGTAATGTGCACGATGATCTCTTTTAGTTTCAAGGTTTTTTGGTTGCATTTGACTGCCTATGTCCTCATTCTTTCGGCCCCGCCCCTCTTCTGGCCTATCAATGTTCATGCCCACAGGTGTTGTTTGTTGGGTTTCATCTACCACGAGTGTTGGGCTTCCTAGTTGTTGGAGTTACTTCACACACACCTAGGATTTCTTTTTCCTAAGGTTTTTTTATTTTTTTATTAGTCATAATTATTCACTATCCATTCTCCTATATTTTAGGAGAGAATATTCCACCTGGAGAATATTATTTTTCAATTCACACTTCAGTTTGACTAGTTGAGCTGAGTTTAGATGTTGCATTGGGACCATCACCATGCAACATTGGGATCATCACCATGCTAATTCGAACTTGCCTTGGTATCATCACCAAAGTGGCGCATTAGCCTTGATTCCTTGAGTTAACTCCTCACTACTTTATGTTCAGTCAGTTAACTTAAGACTAGTTGACTAGTTAACTCAACTAGGTGGCAGTTCACTCCTGTAACTACCTAAGAGGCTAGAATAGGTGGAAGTTCACTCCTGTAACTGCTGGTGTGTGTCCAGATCACTCTATACCACCACTATGGAAACTTGGTTCACCTCAAGTCGAACTCATTGAGTTATACAGCGTATATCATGTGTAAATTATTCATTTATTCATAATGGTTAATGAGAATTATTTCTATTCTTTCTCTCCTTCTTCTTCTTTTTCCAATTCTCTCTGCAAATGTGTGTATCATTGTTTAGCTAGATATATTCTTTACAGGTCAACACATTTACATGGTATCAGAGCCGACGGACTACTAAGCAAAATATACACCAAAATGTTTTGCTGGCACAAAAGATCGAAGACAGGGAAAAGATGGAATTCCAAAAAGAATTCATTCTTACACCTTACAACTATGTTGCATGGAAGGAGAAAATAGCCATCCATATCCGATCCAAAGGGTTGTATAGGTTAACCATGAATACAGATACAGAACCAACATCAGCCATAGAAAAATCCAAGTACTTAAATCGCATGGATGAGGCACTCGGAACAATTTGCAGTCTTATTTCTCCCGATCTCCTTTTTCATATATCTTCCTATAAGACTCCCAAGGAAGCCTAGACCATCTTGGAAGGGATATTTGGAAAATAGGATGAGATGAGGGGACACATGCTGGAGGTATATCTGCTCACATTTGATCGAAAAAGCTTCAAGAATATCCAAGATTTCTTTACAAAATTCAAGGATTTATTGTCGCCACTCAAAGCTTGTGGGGTTGATAAATCGAAGGAGGAGAAACAAATGGTTCTCAACATTCTCTCCAAGCTTGGTCTTGAATTCTCAGTATTCGTATCTACATTCCATACTGTCAGATTCTTCTCTGGAGCCACCTAGAATATGCCTTCTCTTGAGGACTTTATCGAATCCTTGACACAAGAGCAAACCAATCTCATCAACATGGGCGCAATCAAAGGCCCAAGGGCACATGCACTCACTATGCATGATGGCAGCCACAAATATCATAAATCTAAAGATAAAGATAAGTGGAAAGCTCATTCACATACGAAGAAGGAAGGGTACACAAAACCCTTCACCGATGCCTCCGGATCCAAAGGAGAAAAGGGAAGAAAAGGAGAGAAATGCACATACTGTCACAAAGGATTCCATTCAGAATCTGCATGCATGCAAAAAAAAATAGATCTAATGTCTCGAATTCTTCATCAAAAAAACCTTGGAGATCACATCCCTGAGGGTGCAAAGAAGAAGAAGCCAGAAGATCTGAATTCCAAGAAAGGAAATTCTAGACATGCCTTGATTGCAATCAACTCCTCTCTCGATGCTTGGATCGTAGATTCAGGAGCATCACATCACATGGCTGCCTCAGAAGAAGTCTATTCTTCTTTGGATGCATGCAAAGGTCCTCCTATTATGATGGGGGACAACTCTTTTTTTGAAGTCATCGGCAAAGGAAGGATTGAACTCACCAACGGAAGCTTCAAGAATGTGTTGCATGTTCCCAAGATTTTTGTCAACCTTCTCTCTATGTATCAAATGACGAATTCTGGCACCGAAAAGAAAGTCGTATTCACACCAAATTCCATGGACATATACAACATGCAAACCAACTCCAGGGTTGCTACCGGTGAGGTAAATCATCAATCTAGATTGTATACGTTTTCTGAATTCATTGAACCTGATTCTGCTTTACTACTTACTCATGCTGATGAAAGTAGTAGGATATGGAATGAAAGGTTTGGACATTTGAATTTTAGATACATGCAATATCTTAACAATCACATATTATTTGATGGTCTACCAGACATCCTCTTCTCCAAGGGGGTATGTGAGGGATGTGTTCTCAGAAAACACCCTAAAGAGAAATTCGTCAAAGTAAAGTCTTAGCGAGATTCTGCACCTTTAGATATGATCCACAGTGACCTCATGGGTCCTTTTCCACATCCATCGATCAGCAAAGCGAGGTTTGTTCTCATTTTTGTTGATGATTTCTCACGTTTTACTTGGATCTACTTTCTCAGGAAAAAATACGAGGTATTTCAACACCTCAAAGATTTCAAAGCTTTGGTTGAGACACAGTCTGGAAAGAAGATCAAAGTCCTCCAAACTAATAACAGGGGAGAGTATGTGAATCATGAGATTCATAATCTTTTCCATGAGGCAGGGATTCAGTTGTAGCATACAGTTCCCTACACTCCGCAGCAAAATAGAGTTGTCGAGCGGAAAAATAGATCTCTAAAGGACATGGCATCTTGCATGTTGCATGCAAAGTCACTACCACAGAGACTGTGGGCCGAAGCACTTAACTGTGAAACATACATCCAAAACAGATCTCCTCATAGATCTGTCAAGGATAAGACCCCCTACGAGGCTTAGAGAGGCCTCAAACTGGAAGTGGCCCACTTTCGTATTTTTGGTTCACATGCATGGGCCCGGATTCCCTCTGAAAAGAGGAAGGCACTTGATCCACAGAGACCTGGGTGCATCTTTGTTGGAAACCCTGATGGTGTGAAGGGATATCGGCTTATTGATCTTTCCTCAGACCGACTCATCATTGAGCGTAGTGTCCAATTCGAGGAAATTGTCTCACATGTACCTCAGCAGTCACATGCAGACACCTTCACTCTTCCACCTATCTGAGATGATGAGCATGCACATGCTGACTCTTCTTCAGATGAGAGTTATGATTCAGAGGACTCGGATGATTCATATTTAGAGTCATTACAGTTAGATGCAGAGTCAAAGCATCCAGATACAATTGCAGAGCCAGAGCAGAGGCCCAAGTGGGCACAGACTACTCTTCAGGATGCAGGGGATCTCGTCGGTGATCCAACCAATACTAGGAGGACTCGATCTGATTTTGAGGA
>JASDQU010012902.1:112751-124260 GCA_032191745.1 Picea mariana | reverse complement strand
AACTTGCCTTGGTATCATCACCAAAGTGGCGCATTAGCCTTGATTCCTTGAGTTAACTCCTCACTACTTTATGTTCAGTCAGTTAACTAAAGACTAGTTGACTTGTTAACTCAACTAGGTGGCAGTTCACTCCCGTAACGGCCTGAGAGACTAGAATAGGTGGCAGTTCACTCCTGTAACTACTGGTGTGTGTCCAGATCACTCTAGACCACCACTATGGCAACTTGGCTCAGCTCAAGTCGAACGCATTGAGTTATACAGAGTATATCATGTGTAAATTATTCATTATTCACAACGGTTAATGAGAATTCTTCCATTCTTTCTCTCCTTCTTCTTATCTTTCCAATTCTCCCTGAAAATGTGTGTATTATTGTTTAGCTAGATCTATTTTGTGCAGGTTCAACACATTTACATCGAGTCCACAAGAAAAAAACATTTGCTGAAAAATGATAAGTATGACTACGATAAGGGCGAAGAGAGAAATCCAACGGAATAGGTCTCAAATAATGGTGCCAACAGGATACAAACTCTTTTTTTCTTTTTTTAACTCCTATGGATTTATACTCTGATCTGAAGAATACTGCAGTGATGAAATGCCCAAATGCTTAACAGGAAGAAATGTATAGTAATTTCGCAACTTGAATGCAAGAGACACAATTGCGCCATAATAGATCTTATATGTTATGTTTTTGTTTCCATCCCAAGGGTTAGGTATCCAAGGGTTCTACAGAAAAGGGTTTTCCCTGTGCTATAGATCTCTGATATATGTGCGGGGTCCAACAGTAGTACTTGGCCCAATATCTCAGGCCACCAACTAAATTGGCTAGATCGTTCCCTTAGCCATACTAACCGACTACCCAGGTACTATAGAGTATCTTCTCGAGTGTTGTTCTTGGTGGCACTATAGCAATCAGGCGACCAATCGGTTTATCTATGGAGGGCTTCAGGAGATCTAGGCCGATCCGTATATAGGTGTTGTCTAATGCGCTACCACTTGAAGGGATACCGACAGGGGTTACAAGGGTGGCCAATAGATGTGCACTTAAGTACCACTTGTATTTCCTATGTGTATGAATCCCTGATTGCAGGTTTATGCACATAAAGATAAACATTTATAGCTTAAATATGTCGTAATATGTCTCTACCCTGAAAAAAATTAACCCATAATGTTTTGTCGAGGAAGGTGCTCTGATACCACTTGTAATATTCCAGATATAAAAAATTATGTAAAATAGAAATAAATAGCCATAAATGGAAAATGAACAACAATACAACCAGAACAACACCACAATAATACCAAAATGATACCAGAAAGAGAACTTTGATTACTGAGAGAAATGTTCACTTGCCTCTTCGAGGGGGAAACCTCCAGCAAAGCAGAGCTCTATTACAATAATATCCAAGACAATAGTTCTCATACCCTCGACTCCTATTTATACTAAATATGTCTATCAAGAGAACCATCTAGAGGAAGATCCTTCTTGAAGCAGAAGCTTCTATTAGGTTTTCTCACATTGGACTTATTCTTCCTTATTACTAGGACTTATTAATATTGACCTTTATTACATGGAAATATATTATTCTACCTACGTGAGGGGTTAGGTCCCTAACACCTAGCGATTATGGGGGAGTTTCACTTCATGGAATGGTTCCCCCTTTCCATGGTATAGGAGTGCTACTTTATATAATGGCACCCTGTTTTCAACTTTGGGGGAGCGTCGGTCTTGTTAGAGAGAAATTGGGGATCCTGTACCTTTTCCTAAGGGCCAACTCTGACTTGGATGAGGTTGTTTTGGTCGAATCCTACCCTATGGTATCTATCCTAGGATATAATCCCAAATTAAGGAGCCATATCCTCAACCATATCCTTCATTTTCTCATGGTGTTTGTGCCTCTCAAGCCTATATATTGAAGGTATTTCCAAGGTGAAGGGGGGAACAATTGAGGTATCAAACCTTTGATTCTAGGAGAAGCATCATCATTTTGATGTCAAGATTCATGCAAGGGTTGGACGAAGAGATCTTGGATAGGTGATTTCATCGTCAATCATGCTTTGCAATTTCATTCTTTGGATTTCCAATTAATATCAACTTGGCCTATTCCCTTCAAGTTCATGTGTTCTACATTTTCTTGTCTATTTTTGTTTCATTATTCATATATATATATTCTTTATATAATCATCTAGAGTAGGAGGAAGAATTCCTTTGCTAGTATTTGTAGGACTTCAGTTGCATTGAGTATCTTTGAGATCAAGCGTCAGGATTGTAGTAGTGAGGACAAACGTCACAACAAGGTAAACCACATCCTTCATCTCTCTTGCTTGATTGATTAAGTTAGATCTATAGGGAAAGTAGTAACCACTTGTTCTCTTTTGTCTTTGGACCAAATATAGGAGTATTGGTCTAAAGGGGAGCTTAGCATGTCCATAGGGTAATATTTCTCACAACACAAGGATGGAAAGAAGCTTGAATAAAATTATTCAAGGGATAGAAATTATATTCTGACACGTTTTACCAAATAAATACATGTCAAGGTCATGTATTGTGAATCTACAAAAGAAATTTGGGACAAAATTCAGAACATCTATGAAGGAGATTCCAAAGTCAATGGAGCTAAACTTAAAACTCTTAGAGCCAACTTCGAGCAATTGAATATGAAAGAAGATGAAGACATTGCAGCTTACTTTCTATGATTCGATGAATTAGTGACTGGTATCAAAGGATTGGGAAACGATATGAAAGAACATGTTGTTATTCAAAAGGTACTAATATATCTACCAATGAGATTTGATTCGAAGATTTCATCTCTAGAAGAAAGGGTGGATCTAGATACATTGACTATGGGCGAGTTACATGGGATACTCACAACTTATGAGATGAGGATAGGGAAAGATAAGTCAGTCACAAAGGAAGCATCATTCAAGGAATACAAGAAGAAAAATAATAAGAACAATCAAAATCCAATGTCAAATTTTAGCTACAACAATGATTTAGAAGAAGATGAAGAAATGGAAAACTTTGTCAAGAAGTTGAAAGAGGAACCAGAAAATACAAAGGTATTCCTTCATTGAAATGTAATGATTGTGGTGTTATTGGCCATTTTTATTCTAAATGTCCTCATAAGAATAAGGAAAGTGATGAATAAGAATATCCTAAAAAGAAAAATCAAAATCAAAAGGGAAGAAGAAACAAAAAAAAAATCTTCAAGAAAAGTCTCTGCACCTAGGAAGACAGTTCATCATCAGATGAGGATGAAGACAATGAGGGTGATATAGAAAGAGTGCTCTTCATGGAAGTATACTATTCCGAAGAGGATTCTGAAGAATAAGGAGATATATATCTCAACGAAGAATTAGTCAGTTCACTAGAAGAGATAAGGATTGAAAGAAAGAAAATCAAGTCACTAAAAGCATAACTAAAAGAGAAAGAAGGATTGTGAAGTTAAAAATCCAAGTAGAAGAAGACAAAATAATTAAAAAAACACTCAAAGGTCAATTAGATGAAAAGGACAAAAGGATTGAAATATTGGAAGCAGAAATAGTCACTCTAAGAAAAGATATTTAGAAGAAGTACATGCAACAGAACAGAACCAAAGTATTGAATGAGATCATTAGCATTCAAAGTCCATACCATGACAAATCTGGACTAGGATATAACCAGACAGATAAAGGCTCAATCTCCAAGAAAAAACAACAAAGAAGTTATGTAGAAAAAATCAGAGGCTCTCCTAAGAAGGAAGAAGGAAAGAGGAACCAAGAAGAAGACTACAGAGACACTACACCACCCAGAATATTTAGAATTCAGAATCATCAACAGCCAATAATAGAGAGACCCCGAGAAGAAGAAGGATTTAGAAGAGCAGCATCATTCAGAAGATCTTCCACCCACAGGTATAAAACTATTTTTCTTGGTTTATGTTATTCATGTAATAATTTTTGGAAAAAAGTTGTGAATTGTAGATCCAATACCAAGAACAGAAGCAACTATGAAGTCTACATAATAAATGGTTATCCAAGAAGGTATCATGAAGCACAAAGAAGAAGCTACAACATATTTGAATCCTTGACTGTTGAATTAGAATGCTACAAGTGAAAAAACTTTGGAAACATGGCCAAAGATTGTACATTGACTGTTCCTCCTAGAGAATCACGACAGGATATCAATAGTCACAAACAAGAACCACAAAGGATATGGATAAATAAACAAGATAAATTGAACAGTGAATAATTCACACTCACCTTACAAGATCAACACAATAAATGTGGATGGTATGTTGACAATGGTTTCTCAAAGCATATGACATGTGATAAGGACAATTTTCTAACATTGAAGAAGGAAAGAGATGGATCAATTTCATTTGGGAATTAAAACCCATCCAGAATTATAGGAAGAGGCACATTCAAGATGGTAAGCAAGGATGTTAGGGAAGAAAATGTTCTACTAATTGAATACATGAAGCACAATCTTATAGGTGTAAGTCAGATGTGTGATAAAGGAAAAATACTTGTGTTTGACTACGAGAAATGCGAGATAAGAAAAGAAGGATCAGGAAAGTTGGTAGCTACAACTGTAAGAACTCCAAGCAACATATATGTAATAAATGAAATTGGAAAGGAAAGATGTTTCCTAGAAAATGATGATAAAAGTTGGCTCTGGCATAGAACAATGGGTCACATAAACTTTGATAATATCGTCAAAATTAGCAGAAAGGAAGTAGTAAGAGAAATTCTTGAGATCTCGAAGCCAGGAAATACTCTATGCGCTCATTGTCTACAAGGAAAATAAACCAGGACCAAGTTCAAATCTAAGGAGTACTACACAACAAAACCACTAGAGATTGTACATACATATCTATGTGGACCAAAAAGAACAAAGGGATTGAATGAAGAACAATACTTTATGCTACTAGTTGATGACTACAAAAGGATGACTACATTTTGCTTTCTCAAGAAGAAATTAGAGGCATTTGAACACTTCAAGATATACAATAAAATGGTTGAAACTGAAACTAAATCAAAAATCAAGTTTTTGAGATCAGACAATGGAGGATAGTTTACATCAATCGAATTCATAGATTTATGTAGTGAACATGGGATAAAGATACAGTTCTCAACAGCCAGGACACCTCAGCAAAATGGATTTGTCGAAAGGAATAACATAACAGTACAGAAAATGGCCAGAACCATGTTGAAATATTCCAAGTTAAATGACATCTTTTGGGTACAAGAAGTACATACAATAGTTCAAAGGAATTTTCAGAAATAATAGTGATAAACTCCCTACGAGCTATGGAAAGATTGGAAAATTTGACTCTCGAGTTGATAAAGGCATACTAGTTGGGTACTCAAGCAAAAGAAAAGAATACAAATGATTCAATATAAGACTCAATAGAATAATGGAAATCTTCAATATGACACTTGAAGAAACATATGGACGAAGGATAAAATAAGGAAGAAAATATTCAGTGGAACAGGATCACGAAGAAGATTTGAAAGAAGAAGAAGTAGATGAAGAAGAAGAGAAATCAGAGACAGAAAAAGAGAAACAAGATATCTAGGAACCTCCAAATACGAGTACAGAAAAATCATCCACCAGAACAGATCATTGGGAATAAAGTGTTAAGAACCGAAGATCTGAATACAAAGTGCACTAGAATAGATCCAAGAAGAATATATGAAAACCACACTTTATTATTTCAAAACCCTTAAGGTAGGGAAACACCATACAATGGATCCTATTATGGAAGGGATCCTCTCATGTTCACTTGCCTCTTTGAGGGGGAATCCTCTTATTGAACTGCTTCTACAAATACAATACTTCTCTTCATATCCCATTACATTACTTGAACCCCTTTATATAGTGCTACCAACAACCTAAGATCACTCTAGAGGAGGAACCTTTTAGAAGTATAACCTTCTAGTAAGTCCTCTTACATTTATTATATCTAACTACCATAGTGAATCTTATTTAATAATATAGTGGATCTAGTCCACCTTACATTGAGTGGCCTCCACTACTATCACTATGGACCCTCTGGTCCTCCCACTACCTATCTAGATACCTAACATTCCATCCCCATTATGAAAGAATTGTCCTCGACGCTTGTTATGAGGGTGTACAACCATATACCAGGGTCCCATGGATAAGTGTGGACCATAGTGCTGAAGTAGCCTAGAGAACCAGGGTCCCATGTAGAAATGAAAGCCACCATGTTGAAGTAGTCCAACCACCATTGTAAACCAGGGTCCCATGTCCAAGTGCTCATGTGAGCTCTACACGAGAGATAGAGGAACCTAATAACCAACTGGAAATGATGTTCTAAAGACCAACACCTGCCATGTGGATCCAAATAAGAAGATCCATCCACATAGTGGGAAAGGGTTGTAACTCAATATGGAAGGAATAATACCACTGTAGAATATGCAGGATGGACACTAGTAATCATAATTGACTCGTGATTTGTCACATTGATGTTCTCTACAAAAGGTGTAGTAGAGTCATCAAACAAAATATGAAAGTGGTTTTTATCCCAAAAATGACAACTATCCATATAACAATTATCACAATCGGCCTAATCATACCATGCATATAATTATTGAATATATGCATCCCTGATGTCCTCCATAATATATCTCTTATGTGTGCAAGCCAAGGACCTTTTAACCTTGTGACAACTGTCACTGACAACTTGTAGACCCTCTTGGAGATGGTGCTCAAGGTTTTCAATCTTCCATCTAATTTCCATGAGAAGTAGAATATCCATTTGAAATACCACATATAATATACCAAAAGAAAGATCTTAAAATTATCTAACCAATGGCACTGATCTGGTAGCAATCTAAGCACTATGTGAAAAATTATGATCTATGTAGTCCTGTCATCATCACGAAAAACCCCCAAAAATGGTTGATTTTAAATCAGGGATATATTCATTTTCGGAGCTTGGATTTGGGTGATTTTTTTTTAAATCGACTATTTTTTAAATAGTAACTTAGATATATAATTTTTTTTATCAAATTCAGCTTCCAAGTGGTACAGAAATAAAAAAAAAAAAATGCTCTGTTGTCGACGGAAAAAACCCTGAAAAATCACAGATTTTAAAATGTCGATATCTTGACTTCCCGAACTCCATTTATAACATTTGTTTTTCAAATTGGGTGTTTTTCTGAGAGGAACTCATATTGACAACACATTTCTTCAAATTTTGCACAGAAATGTACAGAAATTGTCCATAATGTGGTGGTCCTCTTTTTCTTCTCCGAAAAAATATGCAAAAATTAAAAAAAAATAATGCCCATACTTCTTGCCAAGGAAAGTTCTTTGATACCACTTGTTAAGAACAAAAGATAAGAATACAAAATAAGCTAGAATAGATCCAAGAAGAATATATGAAAACCACACTTTATTATATCATAACCCTTGAGGTAGTGCAACACCATACAATGGATCCTATTATGAAAGGGATCCTCTCATGTTCACTTGCCTCTTCGAGGAGGCATCCTCCTATTGAGATAGTGCTCCAAATACAATACTTCTCTTCATATCCCATTACATTACTTGAACCCATTTATATATTTCTACCAACAACCTAAGATCATTCTAGAGGATGAACCTTCTAGAAGTAGAACCTTCTAGTAAGTCCTCTTACATTTATTATATCTAACTACCATAATGGGTCTTATTTAATTATATAGTGGGTCTAGTCCATCTTAAATTAAGGGCCCATACCTAACATAAAGATTCAAGAGTTGAAACCCAAAGAAGAATATGTTCACCATAACAACAACACCAAACACTGTTATCCACAATTGAGCTAAGCGATTTGGAAGAAGCCAACAAGGATGAATATTGGATCAAAGTTATGAATGAAGATAGAGAAGAATGATACATGGGAACTTGTTCCAAGGACAAAGAACAAAAATGTCATTGGTACAAAGTGGGTCTTCAGAAACAAATTGAACTAGGATGGACAAGTTACCAGGAACAAATTAATATTGGTATGTAAAGTATATGCTTAGGTTGAAGGTATATACTTTGAAGAGACATTTTCCCTAGTTGCTAGAATGGAAGCAATCAGGTTGATTCTAGCTTATGTATATTCCAAAAATATCAAGGTGTATCAGATGGATGTAAAGTCATCCTTTCTAAATGGAGAGTTAGAAGAAGAAGTATGCATAGAGCATATAGAAGGATTCCAGTTGTTAGAAAAGAAAATTTATGTTTGCAGGTTGAAGAAGGCACTATATGGTCCCAAACAAGCCCCCAAAGCATGGTATTCAAGACTGGACATGTGCTTACAACAACAAGGGTTCAGGAAAGAAATGTAGACAACAATATCTACATAAAGGTAAATCAATATATTATCATGATAATTGAAGTGTATGTTGATGATATTATTTTTGGAAGTGATGATGACATGATGAGTCATAAATTTTCCAAAGACATGCAGAATGAGTTTGAGATTTCATTACTTGGAGAGTTGTCCTTCTTTTTGGGACTACAAATATGTCAAATAAATGAAGGTATCTTCATCTCTCAGACCAAGTATATCAGAGAAATGTTAAAAATGTTTGGAATGGAAGATTGCAAATCAATCAGTACTCCTATGCAGACCAGTTGCAAGTTAAGTAAGGACAATGATTCTAAGGATGCAAACTAGAGATAGAATAGATATATGATTAGAAGCTTACTCTATGTAACATCTTCTAGAATGAATGTGATGCAGGAAATTGGACATGTTGTAAGGTTTCAAGAAGAACCAAAGGAATTTGTATCGCACAAGTTGTAGGTTGGGAAAATCCTCGCCCAAACACCAATTGGATGCAACTAGGAGGGAACCTACCCACTTTCACCTTAGGCAAGTGTCCCCATCACTTTATAGGTTAAGTAGCCACCTCAAGGGGGGAATCACAGTGACCCTAGGGGGAATTGAGATGAAAAATGATAAGTGCAAGTGAATGTCCCTAGAGGTCAACTCTGTATGGAGGGAAAATCTTGTGTAAGAGTCTTGGCAAGGTTCAAAGGTTTCCAAATGAGTTGAGTGACCTGCCAAGTGTGAATACCTTCTCGACACACAAGGAAAAAAAGGAATATAACGTAATATGTTAGTTGGGCAAGCAAGTTAATATCGATGTACTTAATTTCAGAAAAGATAAATTATATAATTTAGAACAACAAATATAGAAAAGGCTGCAATATAAAGTGCTAAGAATTTGATAAAATAGATAAGAGGTAAGCTAGTGAAATCTAGCTAAACTCACCAATGATTAAGCAATAAATTTAGCAAAAAAAGCAAGGTTGAAACAAAAGGTTGCTGCAGAGATATTATCAGCCTTGTGGTTGTATAAAACCAAGCATAAAAGTAGAAAAATAAGCCACAAGAAACCACCTCTAACTAGCCCAATAGGTTTGTTAGGCCTAGTAGAGGGTTAGGGTAAAGTTAGGGATAAATACTAGGGTTAGTTTAGGAGTTATTAAGCGTTATAAAGTTAGTTTTATGCATCCATAATAGATGTAGGTTAGTTTTGTAATATAAGAAATAATTTTTGGTTGAAATGGGATGCCTCAATGAGCAAAGGGAGCCAAAGGCTCAAGGAACACTTTCCCAAAGAGACAACTTTAAAACTTGAAATTTGTACATTTACCAAGGAAGCAATTTATTTCTCCAATGCAACAAGTAAATGACTAGTGCCTTCAAAAATTGGGTTAATGGAGTCAAGAAAAGAAATAGCTAGAGGTACTACCTCCTTGGGGCTGTAAATCCTCTTACTCCCCAAGGAAAGTATCTCTAGCTAGGGTTTAGGCTAAGAGGGTGTGTGTCCTTATAATTCTCTTAGAAAACCCTTATTAAACCAATAACATGTAAGCATAAAGTGATGGAGACTAAGGTGTGGGTGTATTACGTTATACTTCCCGCCTAGCTCTAGCAAATAGCCTTGACCTACACAAAAAATTATAGCAACAATGTAAAAACCTTACCAATTCAAGGAAAAAGCTAAGAAAAACCACCACAATAGAAAGAAAATAACCTTCCAAGGCTAGAACATCACTTACATCAACCAATGATCCAAGAAATAGTCATACACATGTGCACAAGAGAGAGAACTAGCCAACGATAGAAAAAAAATTCAGTCCAATACTTCTCCAAGTGGGAGAGTTATGTTTTGAAATGAGATCTTATGATCTCTATTTATACAAAATGTCTCCAAAATAGTTTTTCCACATAATTTTAGGGTAAACCACAAGACTATGGGTCAAAAACCCTAATACTTCCCCTTTATTCAAATAATATTAAACATTTCACTTAAAATTTACTTTTACATAAAAGGAAACCCTAACTTAAGGTGACATCACCCTTTTAGGGGAAGTTTTGACACTAGGAGAAAGTCATTGGTGTTGGACGAGTGTAGTTAGGATTCCAAAAGCCACATGTCAATCATCCAAGTCATTTATTCATGGCCAAGGTCTCATCCTCCTCAAAACATCCATGTGTAAATGAGTTGTAACCTCACCACCAAACCCTAGCTCCGTAGGTGACATCATGCTCCTAAAGATGATGTTTTTCCTCTCCTAGGAAAAACGTTTGGTATGCAGGGGCTAGGTTATGTCTCTCAATTCATATTATAGGCATCCAAAGATTCATCTCTCTCATCTGGAATGTGGACCCTTGGCATCCACCTGTGAGCTTCAATCCCCATGGAAGCACAAGCTATGCTTGTTCCTCCAAAAGTGTCCACCAACTAGGTCATGCAAAGACAAACAAGCAGGCCCTCCAAGGATCTCAAGTCAAAATATCATGATAAGTAAATAAAGTCAATAAATGAGCCACCTAATCATGTGCATCAAAGATTGTCCTGTTAAACAATTAAGTGCTCAAAGAAATTATGCGACTTACCAAGCTTGGATATGGGAGGGTTGACGAGGTGTCATATTGGGTAGATCTTTCCCCAGATCAAGGAATGTTTCAAATATATCCCTCTCTAAGCCATGTAAATTGGATGAAGTGGTTAAGTATCAATACTCAATGGGAATGGGGTTCATGACATACAATGGGTTGTAGTTTTTCATTCATGGATGCCTTTCTAGAGGGTGTTGATTAAGGTTGGTTGTCATTGATGTCAACCCTTGAATAAAACCCCATAGCACAAAGGTTTGGGTAATGGACCCAATATTGTTTGATGTAAATATGAATCATTATTGTTTTTCCATGGTTGATAAGAAGTAAATATGGATGAACTTCAAAGTGGTCCCCTTATGGTGAAAGCCCTCATGGGAAGAAACTTTGTTGAGTAAGAGAACCCATGCTTAATTGTGGAATAATGAGATGAAGGAAATTGAATTTGTCAGGGAAAATATCCTAGATGGATAGTGCTTGTCATGTCATTTTCGGTGGTATGTGGAACACCACATAATTCCTCATGGTTAGAGAGTTATGGCCATGAGAAGTTGGAGACCCCGGGTTTGGGTAATGGACCCAAGTTTGTTTGATGGGTAATGGTATGAGTTATGAT
>JASDQU010012902.1:100457-112651 GCA_032191745.1 Picea mariana | reverse complement strand
AACTTAAGGTGACATCACCCTTTTAGGGGACATTTTCACACTAGGAAAAAGTCATTGGTGTTGGAGGAGTATAGTTAGAATTTCCAAAGCCACATGTCAGCCATCCAAGTCATTTATTCATGGCTAAGGTCACATCCTCCTCAAAACATCCATGTGTCAATCAGTGGTAACCTCACTGCCAAACCCTATCCTCCTAGGTGATGTCATGCTCCTAAAGATGACTTTTTTCCTCTCCTAGGAAAAACGTTTGGCCTGCAGGGGATAGTTTATGTCTCTCAAGTCATATTCTAGGCCTCCAAAGGTTCATCTCTCTCATCTGAAATATTGTCTCCTAACATCCACCTGTGGGATTCAAGCCCCATGGAAGCCCAAGTTAGCTAGCTTCTTCCTCCAAAAGTGTCCACCAACTAGGTCCTGCAAAGACAAATAAGCATGCCCTTCAAGGATCTCAAGTCAAAATATCATGATAAGTAAATAAATTCAATAAATGAGCCACCTAATAATGTACATAAAATATTACCCTATCAAACAATTAAGTTCTCAAGAAATTATGTGACTTGTCAATATTGGAAATGGGAGCATTGACAAGGTGTCCTATTGGGTAGATCTTTCCCTAGGTCAACGAGTGTTTCCAAGATGTCCCTCTCTAATCCATGTAAAGTGGATGAAGTGGTTAAGGATAAAGACTCAATGGGCATCAAGTTCATGACATACAAGGGGTTGTAGTGTCTCATTCATGGATACTTTTATAGAGGGTGTGTGGCAGCTTCGTTTGCAATGCAATTTTTCCAAGCCCATTGTTTTTCCATTCTTTGCTTCTTTCATAATTTAAGGACAAGTTGAAGTCCACTGTCCTAGAGTGGTGTCCATATAATGATAGTGCCACTCACAAATACCTAGAGGAAATGAAAAGGTTGGATCCTGATGAGACCCCCTTTCTCTCAGCCATGCAACTGAGAGCCATTACCCTGGTTTGGTGGCCAGATGATGGTAATGTCATACCACTAGATATCCATGATCATGATTAGTTAGCTCATGATAAGAACTCCTATCCTCCAACATGCCCTTTAAGCATTCATAATCATTATTCTTTTGGGTCCCCCTTTTCTTATAGATAAGTGTTTCATTTATTTCTTTGGGGATCCTTGGGTGAAGCATTTGGAAGGTTTATATATAGGATTTTATTTTTTACCCAACAACAATCCATCTGGGCCTTCAGCCCCTTCTTCCCATAGAATGAGGGATAACCCCCTCTTGGGTCAATACACCCTAAAATACCAAGAGATAAGGAAACAATGGGTTTAAGTTATGAAAAGTGGTAAGTATGGTCAGAAACGGTACGATGGCTCTTCAAGGGAGTTCCTAGTATCAAACCCATTCCCAAGGAATACCACTTACTAGGGCATAATGTCAACCACCAAGGTGAAACATGGAAAAAGGCATAATGTCCAAGCATATGTCATGAAATCTAAAGCAGTATAACATGCAACATACTAAAATGCCTCAAATATTGAAATGACACTTACCATATTACCTAACTTTTACATCATGGAGCAAGGCCCATTGCCTCTCAGAACCCAGCCAGTGTGGTGGATTCCATCCAAAAATATAAGACCTCTATGGTGGTGAGAAGGGTTTAAATCTACGCAAATGGATATTGTTGGTCATGTACTCTCTTAGAACTCCATATATTCAACCTGAGGGCCTCGAAACATAATCTCCTTAGTTATCCCCAAAAAAGGAGATAATCTTTTGCTACTACTTGGGGACATGTGCTCGCTGTAGAGTTCATGAGAACAACAACATCTCCTGGTTGATCCCGGTGGATATTGGTGGCCACCCACCTGTTCTAAATTCCACTTGGCTCATATTGACAATTTTCAGTTCAACATGTTTATATGTAACAATGAAATCTCTTTGTAATTGTGGGTTCTACACTTTTGGGGTTTTCTTGAATCCCTACACAACATCCAGGTGGATATTGGTGGTTGCCCACCTATTCCAACTGGTTTATTTTGGCATTTTTCATGTCAGTACATATTTATGTACTTCTTGGGTCGTTTTGAGGCCCTCTATATTAAATCCCTACACAACATCCAGGTGGATATTGGTGGTCGCCCACCTATTCCAATTGTATTATTTTGGAAGTTTTCATGTCAGTGCATCTTTCTATACTTTTGAGGCCATTTTGAGGCCCTCAACAACATTTTTTTGGATTTTCACACTCAAACTATTGATAATTCAAATTTTGATGGAATAATGTGTAGTTAATGAAAATACCTTTACAACGGGCTATCACACACCTAAAACAAAGATTGTATGAAAAAGTTACGACCTCGGAAAGTTGATCTACTAACTTACCCCGATGGGGCTCACATGAATTTTGGCACTTCATCTCCCGGGGTTAGTTTTTTGGATGTATAGGGTTTTGGAATTCATGTTTATTATAAAAAGGCCTTCAGATCCTTATTGTACTGATCTTCTTGTGAATTATTTTAGTTGGCTATCTCTTATTAGAGATAAGTTGCCATCATTCTAGTGAGTTCATTCACTCTGTAGTTTTACAGTCTCTGTACATTTCTTTCATTAATAGAAATCATGTATTGTTGTATTTCTTTGTTTTTGGAAGTATTTGTGTTTATTTCATTGTAATATATCTACTTTCATTTCATTCTAAAAATAATATGGATCAGTGGTATCAGAGCAGGCTACTCTTGATCGTTTTTTAGTGCATGTCTCCAATGAGGTCCGAGTATAGAAATTTGGGACTTGAGCTTGTCTCTCTTGAGGAAAATCTCTCTCGCAGCCCATGAAACCCTCCATGGTGGAATAAAAGAAACACAACGAAGAAGAATATTCTATTAACTTTTTGCTTGAGCAAGCTCTCACGCAACCGAAGGACGAAATGATGGATAAATTTTCACACATCCTTCAATGCCAGTGGATAGCAACATGCGCATCTTCATCAAGAAGCCACTTTGGAGGAACCTCTCCCTTCAAGGTACAATTTAATTTTGATATTCCCATATTTGAAGGTCAGATAGATGTATATGCCCTAGAAAAATGGTTAAATCTGCTAGAAGGTTATTTCTTTGCTCAAAAGTTTTTCAACAAGGAAAATATCACCTTCTCACTCCTCAAGGCTCTCCCCCATGTCAAACATTGGTGGGAAACTTACTAGGAGAAAAGTTCCACAAAGGAATCTAGAATATATGGGGTCGATCCCACTTTGGATTTTTTTGTGGATGCGGTCAAGGAACAATATTACCCCATTGATAACTATGAAGACCAGTACATGAGATGGACCACACTCCGACAAGAGAGGGGTCAAACGATGTCAGAGTTCACAAATACTTTCTATACCTTGCACACCAAGTTGGGTATCAAAGACTCTGAGTAACATCTGGTTCTAAAATATCGTGGGGCTCTACATAGATACATCCAAACCAAAATGGATTTCCTAAACATCTCATCACTAGGAGTTTCCTATCGATGTGTTCTCAAAATCAAGCAGAAATTTAGGCACCAAAACAAATGGGATTTCAGGTCTGAAAATCCGCAATAACCAAAGAATAATAAATATGAACTTAACCAATAGCCTCTTGACAACCATTCCAAGACACAACAAAAGAAGGGTAAGGGGAAGATGAAGAATGACACAGGTAAGTGGTGGGACTTCCACAAAATCCTGGCACAACATTGATGAATGTTGCTCAAAACAATCATTGGTGGTTGAGATCAATGCCAAGGAGCTAAACCCTAATTCGAAATCTAATCCAGAAAATAATGAAAAAAGGCATATCATCGACACAGACCCCACTACCAGTGTCGTGACCACAACAATTCAACCAGAAGAACCAATAGATCATGAAGAGGGGAATCACCTCTTCCATTCACAGATGTGGGTGAAAGGGACCCCATTGCATTTCATTATTGATATTGGAAGCCATAAGAACCTCATCTCAGCTGAGATCGTCAAACAGTTGTGGTGGTTGACAACACCACATTCGTATCCTCACAACATCAGGTGGCTTCACCAAGGACGAGATCTTCATGTCAGTCATTAGTGTCGCATTTCCTATGGCATCCATCCCTTCAAGGATGAGGTAGTGTGAGATGTTTCCTCTCTTTATGTCTGTGATGTTTTTTTGGGCCAACCATATATGTGAAAACATCATGTTGTTTCTGAGTCTCCACCCCGTAGTGTTATTATTACTCTAGGGGGTCAGCTCTACAGGATACCAAATATAGTTCCAACTACTGTTCCACCTAAACAGTGTCACAAGGTAATATCTCATATTGCAAAATTCATCCTCTTCACATTCTATTCAAAGGATGCACAGAAGGCCACTGCAACCACTACAGCCTCAACACCTTCTATCCAGCAAAATCAAATTGCAGAAGGGAAAGAAGATATTTCTTCTTCACCTACGATGGTGCCTACACAATGCCTCATCAAGACAAGATACAATAGGTTGATGGAACATATTCAACCTTGCCATCAACAGGTTTGTGACAACATTCCACGGACCGAGAATTGCAACTTCTCCAGCAAGGAAAGCATCTCACCAATATTCAGATTCAGCAAATGTTTTCCCCTCTTCCCCGGGAACTCAACGCAATGGAGACCATTTCTTCCTAATGGGGGAGGACTAATCGAGGTGGATATTGGTGGCCATCCACTTTTTCCAAATTCCACTTGGCTCATATTGACAATTTTTAGTTCAACACATTTATATGTAACAATGACATATCTATTTAATTGTACTTTCAGGGCCATTTTGAGGCCCTAAACAACATTTTTGGGGCTTGCCACAATCAAACTATTGAAAAAGTCAAAATTTGACGACAAAATGTGTATTTATTGAAAATACATTTCTAATGAGATATCACACTCCTAAAATGAAGATCATATGAAAAAGTTACGACCCTGAGAATTTGATGTACTAACTTACACCAACAGAGCCCACATGACTTTTGGCACTTCATCTCCTAGGGTTAGGTTTTTGGATGTCTAGGGTTTTAGCATTCATATTTATTATAAAAAGGACTTCAGAGCCTCATTGTATTGATCTTCTTTCGAATGAGTGTATCCATCACATCGCTTCTCAGAGATAAACTGCCACCATTCTAGCAAGTTCATTCACTCTATATTTTTACAGTCTTTGTACATTTCTTTCAGTAATAGAAATCATGTATTGATGTATTTATTTGTTTCTATAAATATTTGTGTGTATTTCATTGTAATATCTCTGATTTCATTTCATTCTGAAAATAATCTAGATCGCTAGTAGACCTATTTCTGCTAAAAATCAGACAAAATCATCAAAGCATCTAGGGTGGTGCTATCACCCTTCAGACATATATAAAAATCCAAAATAAAACAAATCTAGAAAAGAAAAATTTTGACATTTTTTCAAAAGTTTCTAAACTAAGCATGAAATCAATGTGCAAGTAGAGAAAAATGAAATATGAGATGCATCTAAACTATTCTGAGCAATCAAAATGCAAATGCAAGGAAATCAAAATAGCCTACCTACTTACCTAGGGCCTTGGGGCCCTAAAGTTAGGTGATGGGTGAATTCATACAACCAGTGCAACGAGCTGAGCATCTCATAAAAGTATCTCTCCCTGTGCTTAATCATGTAATACAACAAAGATAAATCAAGCACATAATAAGCATGAGTATAAGTACACATATAATTGATCATGGAATAAAACTCATGGAGGTGGGTGGGAGGGAGGAAATACTGCTATAAATACCATCCACAACTTCGATCATCCAAGGAAGCCTACCTGAATTGGTAACCACAAACTCGGTCAATCCATATCTGAAGGGGGATATCATATGGAGACGAAGGCTCATATTCATGATCACTACTTCTCGAATACTGAGAAGATATGTGAGGTCCAAAGAAGACCTCATGATTTCCCTGAGAAGAGGAAATGAGATAAAGGACAAGCTCATGTATAGAAATAGAAAAGCATTCCCTCTTCATCTTTGAATCCTTGTAGAAATCGTCAATATGAAAGTACTTCCTCTTTGTAGGGTGAGCCTATGATCACTCTGATATGGCCACATCCTATTATTCCTCCACAATTGAGGATGAAGGTGGTTGAGAGTCCTCGAACAAATATGTAATCATGGCATCATCAGGCTCCCAAGCACATGAAAAGTATTCCTCTGAAGATGACAACTCAAACCCCTTTTCTTGAGGGATACCCTCAATGTCGTACATGGGATCAATACCGAAAATGAGACAACTAAAATCCCACATGTGTAAGCCAATCTATATAAAAATTTCTATACGTTCATCAACCATGTCGAAGGATTATTTCATAATACTATTAGTATGACTGAAAATTACCATCTGTTTGTCTTCATGTGCAGGAGGAGTAGAGGCATGGACGTCTTCAACTAGATCTTCAAATTATCCATCATCGATATTGATCGCTTCCTCAACATCATGTTCAATAGGAGAGAAAGGTCGAGAAACCTCGCCTTCATGTGCTAAGTATTTGATAAAATAGACAAGAGGTAAGCTAGTTAAAGCTAGCTCAACTCACCAATGATTAAGCAATAACTTTAGCACAAAAAACAAGGCTGAAGAAAAATATTGTTGCATTGATATTATCAGTCTTCTGGCTGTAGAAAACCAAGAATAACATCATAAAAATCAGCCACAAGAAACCACCTCTAACTTTTCCAATAGGTGCGCTACGCCTAGTAGAGGGTTAGGGTAAAGTTAGGGCTAAATCCTAGGGTTAGTTTAGGAGTTATTAAGCATTAGAAAGTCAGTTTTTTACAACCCTAATGGTTGTATGTTATTATTGTAATAGAAGAAATATTTTTTGGTTGGGGACCCCTCAATGAGGCAAGGGAGCCAAAGGATCAAGGAACACTTTCCCAAAGAGACAACTTTAAAACTAGAAATTTGTACATTTACCAAGGAAACAATTTATTTATCCAATGCAACAAGTAAATGACTAGTTCCTTCAAAAATTGGGTTAATGGGTTCAAGGAAAGAAATAGCTAGAGGTATTACCTCCTTGGGGGTGTAAATCCTCTTACTTACCAAGGAAAGTGTCTCTAGCTAGGGTTTAGGCTAAGAGGGTGTATGCCCTTATACTTCTCCCAGAAAACCCTTGTTAAACCAATAATATGTAAGCATAAATTGATGGAGACTAACGTGGGGGTGTATGCCTTTATACTTCCCACCTAGATATAGAAAATAACCTTGAATTGCACGACAAATGATAGAAACGATATAAAAACCTTACCAATTCAAGGAAAAAGCTAAGACAAACCACCACAATAGCAAGAAAATAGCCTTCCAAGGATAGTGCATCACTTACATCAACCAATGATCCAATAAATAGCCAAAAACAAGTTCACAAAAGAGAGAACTAGCCAAATATAGATAAAATTTCAGTCCAATACTTCTCCAAGTGGGAGAGTTATGTTTTGAAATGAGATCTTAAGATCTATATTTATACAAGATGTCTCCAAAATAKTTTGTCCACRTAATTTTAGGGTAAACCACAAGACTAGGGGTCAACAACCCTAATCTCTCCCCTTTCCACAAATAATATTAAACATTTCACTTAAAATTTTCTTTTACACAAAAGGAAACCCTAACTTAAAATGATGTCACCCTTTTAGGGGATGTTTTGACACTAGGAGCAAGTCGTTGGTGTTGAAGGAGTGTAGTTAGGCTTCCAAAAGCCACATTTCAATAATCCAAGTCATTTCTTCATGGACAAGGTCTCATTCTCCTCCAAACATCCATGTGTCAATGAGTGGTAATGTCACCACCAAACCCTATCCCCCCTACATGATATCATGCTCCTAAAGATGATGTTTTGCCTCTCCTAGGAAAAACGTTTGGCATGCAAGGGATAGGTTATGTCTCTCAAGTCATCTTCTAGGCCTCTGAAGGTTCATCTCTCTCATGTGGCATGTGGGCCCTTAACATCCATCTATGGGATTCAAGCCCCATGGAAGCCCAAGCTAATCTTGTTCCTCCAAAATTGTCCACCAACTAGGTCCTGCAAAGAAAAATAAGCATGCACTCCAAGGATCTCAAGTAAAAATATCATGATAATTAAATCAAGTCTATAAATGAGCCACCTAATCATGTGCATCAAATATTACCCTGTCAAACAATTAAGTGCTCAAAGACATTATATGACTTGTCAAGATTGGATATGGGAGGGTTGATGAGGTGTCATATTGGGTAGATATTTCCCTAGGTCAAGGAGTGTTTCCAAGATATACCTCTCTAATCCATGTAAATTGGATGAAGTGGTTAAGGCTCAAGACTTGATGGGCATGGGGTTCATGGCATACAAGGGGTTGAAGTGTCCCATTCATGGGTGCCTTTGTAGAGGGTGTGTGGCACCTTTGTTTGCAATGAAATTTTCTCCAAGACCATCATTTTGTATTTCTTTATTTCTTTCATAATTTAAGGACAAGTTGAAGGCCACTGTCTTGGCATGGTGTCCAAATAATGATAGTGTCACTCACAAATACCTAGTAGAAATGAGAAAACTGGCTCGTGATGAGACCCATTTTCTCTCAGCCATGCAACTGAGAGCCATTACCCTAGTTTGGTGACCAGATGATGGTATTGTCATACTTCTAGATATCCATCATCATGATAGGCTGACTCATGATAAGACCTCTTATCCTCCAATTGGCCCTTTAAGCATTTATAATAATAATTCTTGTGGGTCCCGCTTTTCTTATAGAGAAGAGTTTCATTACTTTCTTGGGGGATCCCTGGGTGAAGAATATGGAAGGTTTATAGATAGGATTTTATATTTTACCCAACACCAATCCCTCTTGGCCTTCATTCCATTATTCCCATAGAATGCAGGACAACCCCTTCTTGGGTCAATACACCCTAAAATCCCAAGAGATAAGGAAATAGGGTTTTAAGTTATGAAAAGTGGTAAGTATGGNACAATGTCAACCACCAAGGTGAAACAAGGAAAAAGGCATAATGTCCAAGCATGTGTCATGAAATCTAAAGCAGTTTAAGATACAACATACTCAAATGCCTCAAATATTGAAATGACACTTACCATATTACCTGACTTGTACCTCATGGAGAAAGGCCCATTTCCTCTCAGAAGACAATTGGTTTGGTGGATGCCATATGAAAATCAATGACCTTTTTGGTGGTGAGAAGGGTATCCATCTATAAAAATAGGTATTGTTGGTCATGTAGTCTCTTGGCACTCCATATTTGCAACCTGAAGAACTCAAGACATAATGTGCTTAGTTATCCCACAAAATGGGGATAACATTTGGCTCCTACTTGGGGACATGTGCTCATCATAGAGTGCATGAGAACCGTAGCATCTCTTGGTAGACATGTGCCTGCCAAAATGCAGACAAAATAACTAGATCATCTAGGGTGGTGCTTGTTCGACAACACAAGTATTCCAATAGAGGATGGACACCTTTAGTTACCACTCACACAACCAGATCAAAGATCAACATGCTGATGTTTTGACATGGTAAAACCCCTATGGGGAAACATCCACGGCCCCAACCAATGAGGCCACTTGGAGCAGTTTATTAATGCAAAAGAAAAATATTATAGAGAGATTTTACAAGAGAGTTTCTCACAATCGATAATCAGAAAATGACCCTCCATGCTCTTTAAATAGAGATCATGGACCAATCAGGTGTTAATCCATGACTCAATGGACGTTAATATCAAGGAGAATATGAACCGTCGGATCACTCTATGTCGAGAACATATCATGACCATTGGATCCCCCCTTGATGACAACTTCCTGGACTCCTAACATAGATCAAAGTTTGGAAAATGTCTGCAACTTGATCTTTTGTAGGGAAAAAGCGCACTTCAATAACTTGATCATGAATAATATTTATGATAAAGTGCATGTGTAGCTCGATGTGTTTGTTGCATTGAATATGAAATGGGTCTTTGGAAAGCTTGATGACACTTTGATTGTCGCACCAAAGTTTGGTCATATGTTGTTGTTGGAATCCAAACTCTAAAAGGATATGTCGAATCCATAAGGCTTCCTAACTTGCATTTACTACTGCTCGGTACTCTTCTTTTTTTAAAGAAAGTTAAATAGCCGATTGTTTCTTACAGGCCCAAGTGATAGAACCTGAACCAAGGCTGAAAAGATAACCTGCAGTAGACTTCTGATCATCAGGGTCGTTGGCCCAATATGAACCAGTGAAACCAACCAATAAAGGAGTCCCCCCTGAACTGTATTGTATCCCAAACTGAACTATACCACGTACATAGCGAAGTATCCTTTTAGCTTCTTTCCAATGGATTTCATGGGGTGTTTGCATATACTAGGAAACAAGACCAATAACAAAGGAAATATTAGTGCGGGTATGAGTCAAGTATAAGAGGATACCAACTAACTCATGGTATAGGGTGGCATCAACCTCAGGAGAGGTACAGGTGGTAGTAAGATTGACTCCATACTGGAAGGGAGAAGGTGTTGGTTTAAAATTGTCCATGTGAAATTGATGAAGAAGGTCACAAGCATACTTATACTAGGAAACAAAAATTCCTTCATTGGTTTGCAAAACTTTGAGGCCAAGGAAATAGTGCAAAACTCCTAAGCCTGTCATTTCAAATTTCTTCTTAAGGCTGGTTTTCGCATGGTTTAAAAGTTTTGAGTCACTACTAGTAAGGATAAGGTCATCAACATAAAGGAAAAGGATGATGAGATGGCTTCCTACTTTCTTGGTATAGACATTAGGATCAGAATGGCATCTAGAGAATCTGGTGTCAATAAGAAAGCTATCCATTTTGGCATACCAAGCTCAAGGAGCTTGCTTAAAACCACAAACATATTTCTTAAGGTGACAAACAAGTCTAGAGTCATTTTGAACATAGCCAGGAGGTTGTTCCATGTATATTTATTTTTGCAAATCTCCATGCAAGAAGGCGGATTTAACATCCATCTGATGGACCTCCCATTTATGTGAGGAAAAAAGGGAAAAAACAAGGCAAATGGAATTCATTTTGGTTACATGGGAAAATTTTTCATTATAGTCAATTCCTTAAAATTGGTAAAATACTTTGGCAACTAATCGAGCCTTGTGCCTTTCAAAACTTCCATCTAATGCATACTTATTTCTGTAGACCCATTTACATATGACAAGTTTTCTTCCTTTTGGAAGAGGTACAAGATCCCAAGTATCGTTTTCCATTAAAGAATGATACTCTTCATTCATTGATGTATCCCAATCTAGATGAACTGAAGCTTCTGCAAATGTATCTGGATCGTGAGTATTTGAAACTTGAGCCGAAATAGAAGAGGCCCACTGGAACTGTGAACTTGTCCGAAGTTGATCTGAAGGATCACCGACAAGATCACCAACTGCTTCTTGTGTTGAACAGACCCATATAGGAAGCAGTGGAGCTGGTGTTGGTTCAGGTTAAAAGGACTCATCTAAAGGAAGGTGAGCAGGCGGAGGTGGATTTTCATCCTCATTGTCATCATCTAAAGAAGAAACCAGAATAGGAACAGAAGAAGGAACAAACAACGAATATGGCTCGTAGGCCGAAGAAGGCACAAACACCAAAGATGGCATGTAGGCCGAAGAAGGAACAATCACAGAATTAGGCTCACAGGCCAAGAGATTTTCATCAATTTTAACATCTCTTCTAATAATAATTTCATTACAATGTGGTTGAAAAAGTCTATAACCTTTGAAATATTCAGAATAACCAACAAATATACACTTCTCACTTTTAGGATGCAATGCTTTCCTTTTCTCATCAGGAATGTGAGCCCATGTTATACTGCCAAATACACGGAAGTGACTTACATCTGGTTTAATTTTAATCCAAGCTTCTTTTGGTGTTATACTTTTAAGATCTTTTGTGGGAGTACGATTTACTATGTATTTTTCACAGTTGATGGATTCCGCCCAACAATAATTTAGATTTAATCCCTTAGATTGGATCATACAATTAGCCATTACTTTTAATGAGTGGTTCTTTCTCTCAGCAACACCATTTTGTTGTGGTGTATATGGAACAATGTGTTTCTTTTGGATGCCCTGTGTATTACAGTAACTTGTAAAATTATTTTTCACATATTCACCTCCATTATATGTTCTTAACCTTTGAATGTGATGTCTAGATTTCTTTTCTGCAAGGGCCTTGTAGGCCAACAACTTG